>JARJEC010091802.1:0-10822 GCA_030264575.1 Tachinus sp. AB-2021 | reverse complement strand
CTCAAAACGCAAAATCTGTAATCTTATGATTGCTCCTTCGGAAACCGTATCTATTTACAAAGCTTCCGAGAATTTGTAACAGAATTGCAAATTTCTTATAGGCACGTAAAGTCTTCCAGATATTTCCTGTAAGTCTAATAGATCTGAACAGAATCGACCCATTAATTATTAGAAAAAAATAAAACAAAAATTACTATGTTTTTAACCACAAAAATTTTATTTATTAAAATATAAATAAAAATATAGGCGACTCGAGTTTCGACTTATGAAGGTCATTATCAACTATATTTTTATTTTTTAATAATATTTTTGTGGTATATAGTAATTTATTTCTAATAATGAAGTACCACATAGTAGAGGTCGAAACCATCCTTTCCATTAAATTATGTTACGTTGTGTGATGTGAATGCTATTTTGAGAAATTTAGATTGTCAGGATTTTAAAATTTGTTGCAGGATAAATTTAAATTTTCTTAATATTTTTAAATATTGTAATCAAGGATTAATGTTAATGGCAATTAATAATTTTGACAATTAACGCATTCGCTAGTACATGCGGCAAAACATAAAAAACTTTAATTTTAACAAATCAATTAATATTTGAAAATAAAATTTGCAGCCACTCACAAACTCGTTCAATACTAGTAGTATTTGTATTTGTTGGGGTTTACCCAATTGGCCATCGACCTCAAGGTCCTTCAGCCGTGTTAATGTATGTGCTGAGTTAAGGCTTGTTACTCTAGAAATTTCTCCGATAACTAGAGCGCTAGTAATTGTTTCCGAATGGCGAATGGTAGTGGTAGGTGGCGTTATGCGATTACGCATCCAAGTGCTGACATCGGCCGTACTGGATATGCTATCCCGGCGGTAGTACAATACTATAAATGTGTTTTGATATTTCAATAAATTAATAAAAAAACGTATGAACAAGTGAATTCAATTTTATATTATATCTATTTTTTAAAAGTTTGTTCAATAGGGGTTATTGAAAAGAACTTAAACAAACATGGATATAATATACATAAATCAACCTTTCCGAAAATGTATAGAAAATCACCTCTGTTTAGCTTTATGGCAGAGGGGAAATTTTGTGTAATGGATTATAAAAAATCTTATTTTTGATGTTTAAATAAATATTTTGAATGATGAATGTTTAAATTGATAAGCAGTATTTCCCTTAAATTTGATTAAATCATTGTTAAAAAAAGATTGATTTTATTTAAATAAAATGAATAAATAATATAATAATAATTATGAAACTATTATTTAATGTAAGCAGTTAGGATAAGATTAAAATTGAATGTTGGTAATGTTAAATATTCGTGGTTCAATTTTTAGCGCGAACGATAATAATTCTCAGAATGGAAATAACTATTGTACACGGAATGTGTTGCACAGGATGTAATTAAATTCCGATAAAACAAAAACGAGCAGCGGTTAGAACAAATAACTATGTAAAATTACGAAATAATGAATCGGAAAATGTATTCAATGAAAGTTAATTATTATTATCGATGTGCATCCCATGCCAGCTAGCCGATCTCATTGAAATATTCATCCCAATAATTTGTAACTGTTAAATATTCTGTGTATCTTTCATTACAACGCCCGTGGCCAAAGTTTGCAATTCTAATTAGGAATTCCGCTACAGTGATATTCAATTCATATTAATTATCCTGGTACGAGTTGTTGTAAGTTGGGAATCCTGCGGGGTTTCAGGATTAGACTAAGGTTTAGACAGCGACTATATAGAGCTTTGTGAGGGCATCAACAACCCCAGCATTTTCAACAACTGCAATTCATACAATAAAACCGGAAATTCAGTTATTAAACAATTCGATTAAATATTATTGCCGTATTATTATTTATCAGCTCAATTAAAAAGTGTTGAAAGCAATTTGGAATTTCGGTCGTATATAAATGGTATAAACGTGTCGGATTTTAATAAATCTTACAAATAATCAAAATCGGAGAAATTAACATATCCAGTAGTCAGCGTTTGTCATAGAACATAGTTTGGCTTTCTCTAAAACAAACATTACGTTATTCCGTCATTTTTCATTATATCACTTGTCAGTTTCTCGTCGTCCGTTAAAACAAGTAAACTGCACTGATGCATTTTTGCTGTGTATGTGTGACAATTTGACGCTCTGTTTGCATAGTGGATGTCAGTTATGAGCGATATTTTCCACCATTGTTTTATTTTATACAAAAGTTTTTTTTGCGTTTATTTTTATCATGACACGTTGAGATTTTTAACAGCGCAATGACTAATTTAAATGCGCATTCTAATATAGAAAAAATAATTTGCTTAATATTATCGTCACTTACATGCTAAAATCCATTTATATTCATTTCACGAAATGATATTATTTCGTTATTAATGATGTTTTAATAACAAGCACAAATAAATAAATAATGCAATCTGTTGAATGTTGTTGATCCTGTATGAAAATTGCGTTGTTTGATTGATATTTGTCATTCTGCTCGTGTTGGCAAGAGTTCATATAGCAAGATCAAAAGTTCATATGAGAGGATGATATGACGTAAAGTAAAGCTTAATTCTGGCATTCCGGGGGTTGGTTTTATATGTCGTATGGTTGGAATAAGTAATATGCTCGTCTATAAAAATAAAAATGAAAGCACACGTGAAGTATAATACTTTAAAAGTCAAGTATATGTATCAACATTTTATTGAATTATGTTTCAATAATTTTATTAATTAGTAATTTAATTTGTATTTATAGGAACAATATATTTCTGATTTAATAAAAAAAATTGCAGTTTTTATTTATGATTTCTTTAAATAGCACTCTATTTTTTAGATTTATTTATAAATGTAAAGTAGGATGGATATAAAGAAAAAAATATTCATTTTTTAGAGAGCTAGGAATAAAATAAACATATTAAAATAGTACGGAATAAACTCGACTTCTTTTAATTGTGAATTGTGAATCTTCTAATATGTTAACACAATAAGTTTTTCTATATTTTCACAGTATTTTCTAACGGTTACCAACATATTATGGGTATATTTTTTCTGATTTTTGAAATTTTCTAATATATTTATATTAGCACAATACTTTTGCAATACATTTAATAAACTTTTGAGACATTTTTATAAATTTTTACTACATTTAAGGCTCTGATTGTCGATGAGAATACTGTAAACAAATAGAACTTTTCTGCTGTCCGCCGCGAATTGAAGTGGTCCGTGGTGGTAGTGACTGAAATGATTCAGCATTAGGCAATACAAATTTCTCGATAGTAGGCCCAGTCCGCTTATGTTTGTCAGACCTTCTAAAAACAAAAACTATTTGCAACAATTTCTTAGCTTTTTGTAATCTTTTAATTAGCGACGTGAACCAAACCGAAACCGGAATTAAACACTCTAATTTTTTTAACCTATATTTTATTTTATTATATTAACAATAAACCGTATTTCTAAAACAAACCGAATGGTTTGAACCGGTTTAAACTGGTTTTTAATTTTTTTTTTCCAATTTTTCAAATATTATTTTTTACAAGTTTTTATATCTTACATTAATAATACTCCATCGTATTTATCTTACTAAATGTTTAAGGATTTTTTATTTGTTTGATATGTTGAGAGATTTTACGGACATGCATTGTATTAATTTTTTTCGGAAATCGAAAGAAAAAACATTTTTAAAATTTTAAATGAACAAAATTTTAAATTAACTTGTTTTTTTATTTATTTGTTTTATTTATTTATTTGTTTTCAAACAAAACAGGTTAAAAAATCCCATTTACGGAGTAAAAAACATATTTTATATACAAAAAATTCAAAAATACAAAATACATGCAATAAAAAATACCAGAAATAGAATAATTGTAATTTATACAAGAAATAGATAAAAGTGACTTGTAATATAATAATGTAATTTACAACCAGACTAGTCACTTCACATTCCTTGCGCGTAAATAAGCAGAGAAATATCATAGTAACTACGATTTCCGGAATACTCTTTAATTATAGTTGACTCGAAAAACTTTTGATCAAAATCAACGTGCTACGTTTGATGCGGCAAATTTCACGCATTTTTTTATAAATGTTTCACCAAAAGTTTGGCTGCAGCGTACACGATACTAATTTCCAGTGTTCTCAAAATTTATACGCCACTTATTTTTTTCCTTAATGAAAATAAACGTACTGGATGTACAACAAATGTAAAAATCTGAAAAATTAGAAATCAAAAAATTTACCAAAACCGTAATTTTTATCTTCTCCGAGATCGGATTAAAAATTTCATTTTTATTGCAAAACAGTTTCAAATTACCAAGTAATTCTGAAAAAAAAATGGTTCATGAAAAATTTTCACAATCCTGCTGTTCTTGATAAATAAAATTGCATTTTATATAAAACAAATTGTAAAAAATACTTACAAAAATTGTAAAATTATAATTTATGGCCGAGCAGATGAACTAAAATTAAGTTTTAAGAAGAAAAACTAATACAATCGACAAATTCTATAGACAACTTAAACAATTGACGCTTGCAGGAACTGAATTGTTAAAAAAAATTATATTTTATATCAGAAAATTTACTACAAATTACAATTTATGAGAAAAAAATAACTAAATGTGAATTTTATTACAGAAAATTTCTTTTTTTTTATAAAACAAATATTATGTATTAGATTTAATTTTGGATAGTACTTCAATTGTATTATGAAAAATAAATAAAACGTAGAGCTTCTGTCGCGACGAGACGAGACGAGATTAATCAAATCTCGATCTTATCTCGTCGAGATTATAAAAAACATGATCTCGTCGAATTCTTAAAAAGTCAATTTCGTCTTGATCTTGCCGAGATTCTCCACATATCAATGTCGATCTCGAACTTGAATCACGACAAAATGTTGACAAGATCATGACAGGATTAAAAAAATATTTTAAATTTCACACATAATATATAATATAACATATTTATTAAATACATTTTTGTTAAAATAATAATTTTATTTATACATTTCCTTATCTCGATTTCGACCTTGGAAAATAAATAAATCTTGTTTCAATCTCGATTTCGAGACGAAATCGATATTTTTCTCGTCTCGGCAGAAGCTCTAATAAAACGGCTTCATAGGATAGGGAGAAATATTTGCAACTTTTGTATTATGAATACTGTAAAAAGCTCACTAAAAGTTTGGATTTATGTGAGAAAATTGCAATTTATTACAAAAAATTTACTAAACTTATAAAGTAAGATATTTCTAATGTTGTATTATTAATTATCACGTATTAACAGTCGACTCTATCAATTTTCTTAAATTTATAAATAAAAACATCTCTAAAAGTACGGATAATGTGAGCAAACTCACTAAAATTTGCGATTTATAGGAGAAAATTAACTAAAATTGATTTCAGAAAATGCACTAAATTTATGAAAAGTAGGATTAAATAGGTGAAATAAGACTTACTATTTATGAGCAAAAATTCTCCAAAATTGCAAAAAATAAGGACAATTTGTAAAGATAATGATTAAATACTACGGATAATATAAAAAAAACTCAATAAACCTACTAAATCCACTCTAATTTATTACTGAAAATTTAATAAAATTACAATTTATAAAATAAAATTAATTCAAATCTGTACCAGAAAATTTACCTTTTAAAATACATAGGTTTTCGATTTTTCGGAAGATTTAATATTGATTTTTATTAATGATTAAATTTACATTTTTATTTATTTATGAACTTTTATTACTTTAGTTTTGTTTTCCAAATTTCTGATTATTAAAATTTTAAGTTAAAAGTTTGTGATACATTATATGCGTTTTTATGTATTTAAAAAAATATACACATAAAAAAATCGAACTAATAAACTAAAAAGGTCTGCTAGTAAAAGAAACAATATTATGTAATAACCTACCACACAGCATAGAAAACAAAACTAACAAAAACAAAATTAAAACTGAGTTAAAATAGGAAATTAAAAGACAAAGTTAACATTAAAAACCTGGACGTTATGGATACACATGCAATGAGGGTAAAGAAATATGCACATAACATAAAAATCGAATTGTAATATGAAATTAGAATATAATTAATTAAAGTGACCGTTACTATGTGATAATCCATTCTTATGAAATAAAACAATTTAATATGTTTTCTACTACGAATTTATTCTCTCAAATACATGTATTGGTGATAAAAAACATAGTAAATTGTTTTATTTTATGAAATTAGAATATTATAATTATTAAATAATTACTACGATAGTAATCCATTTTGAAATAAATTTCAAAATGGAGTAAGTGCGTTGTAATTATTTAATAATTATAAAATTGGAATTTCAACTTAGGCATTTAAAAATTTAAATTGTAAATAATTATTATTTTCAATATTCGAATTGTAATATGTTTTTGATGGTGCTATTATTTCTGAATATTGTCAAAAAGAAAAGAATTGCTTAAATTATAAATTTTTTATCAGCTTTATTATTTTAACTTGAATAATTTAATTTAATTTTGAAAATGTATTTATTGTTTATTAATCAATAAATTAAATTTAAAAACAAAAAAATAAATCTTTGTATTTAAAAAGGATCAAAATAGCACAATCAAATAAAAACTACCGTATATTGAAATTTAAGTTTGATCTTTCTTATAAATTATGTACATTTTAAAATAGTTAAAATCTCACACAAAATAGTTTAATGTGCCGTTCTTGTAGAAAATCTTATGGAATTAGATTACTATCAAGAAAACCAAATATCTAATATTCTACAGGCAACCAAAAGTTAAATTGATCCAATTTCACGTTGCTAGAAGCTATAGCAATTAAATGTAGACAAATGTTGCTTTTTTACAATAGATCATCAATGTCTTTTACTGTTATCCTCATCCAATAATTGAGATAGTGTTAATACAGTCAAAGTAGTAAGTGCGTTTATAAAAAAGAAGATTTTTTTAATAAATTATAAATTTTACTGTAATCTTATTCAAATATTTCAATTTTTTTGCGTTACTTACTTGCACTCTGGATTCTGTGAGGCCGATCCGCATGGCGATCTCTTCGCGCATGAAAATGTCCGGATAGTGGGTTTTGGAGAAACACCTCTCCAGTTCGTTCAGTTGTGCGGGTGTAAACCGCGTTCTGTGCCGCTTCTGTTTGGTCGGTTTGTCACCGTCGTTCGAACCTCCGCCCAGGGACCCAAGCGGCGGCAGACCAGAATCGCAAAGACCGCTCAGTCTCGGTTGATCCAGCACTTTCAATTCACCCTGGTGCCGTTTGATATCTTCCCCACACATCTCTTTTATTCCTGAAAACAATTAATATCACAAATCAACATTTCATGTCAGTTTACACCGTAAACGATATAATTAAATTTTATTACTATCCTAATTCACTATTGTAATTAATTTTACTTCATTCATTCATTCATTCATTTATATATGAAGTAAATAAGGCAGCTATTTCCTTTGAAGTTTATCAATAAATATAATATAAATATAAAAGTTGATATGTACGTTTAAAAAGAATTCGGTTCTATTTTACAATGGAATTTCAATATATTTACAATACAAATTTAAATATGCTGAAATTACGGGGTGTTTCCAAAGTGAAAACGAAAAATGAAATGTATATTTTTTAAAATTTCAAACCGAAAATTTCATCAACTTTTTTGAATCCTTTCAATTTCAAAATAATCTTTATTTAGCAAAACTTTTTATTTAGCAAACATAAACTAAAAAACATAAAATGAGTTTTAAAAAACAATTGTAACCAAAATAACATTACTTGAACAACTAACTCCACAAATCAATGAGTTTTCATAATTTATTATTTTTAGAATGAGTCAATAATAGTAAAACATAGAAACATTTATTAAAAAAATCAATACTTAATAATTTGTAATTCATATCTTCTTAAACTTAATAAAACCCAATAATGAAATCGATTATTTATTGTTATATAACATTGAAACGTAATTAAATTAATTTTTAACTAAAACAATTTTATATATTTTTGTAATTCATATCTTCTTAAACTTTATAAAACCCAATAATGAAATCGATTATTTATTGTTATATAATATTGAAAAGTAATTAAATCCATTATTAAATAAAACAATTTTATATTATTTTGCAAATTTTTTTATTAATATATTAAACATTATTTTTGTATAAATGATTATTTTCATAAAAAAATGTCCAAAAATCTTAACTTTATTATATATTAATATATTAAGAAAAATATTCTATATCAACCGATGTCAATTCATCAATGGTTTTAGTTGATTAATTTTGAAAGATTAATTTGCTTAGTAGATAAAATCCTTTATTGTTTATTATTTATATAGTTTTTCTTTCTTTCGTTCCCCACATAATGACAAAATCAATTTGTAATGTAGAATTGCAATCACCACTTAACAGCATATTTATGGCATGTGATGTGTTTCGAGGTCAAGTGTACCTTCATTGAATAAAGGGAATACAATATAATCCTTACGCAATGGTACCTTGCAACATGCCAAGCCAAGGAAATAAAGATTGCAACTCAACACTAGCTAGCATTATTTTACGATTGTTGTATACTATTTATATTTTTTAATCCGTTTTAATCGATTCTGCAAAAAAACTATTTAAAAATAAATTATGTAATAATTATGAAATTTGATTTTACACATAATAAAATTGTATAACGATACTCACAAATTTTATAATTTGTTTATTGCTATTTTGTGGTATATACATCGACTAAAATTATGTAGTTATTTATATAGCGTTGTTATTGTTGTTATAGTTATTACAAAATACATTTTATATTAAACGATTTATTTCAAAAATGTAACTGAACTTGAATGCGATTTGTTTTTCAATATTTGGTTATGTCAATATTTTTAGTATATAAGTTAGAAGTTGAAATCTAAATCTAAATTGCTGGTTAATGAGTTTCTTAGTAACAATTTACAACGATTCACTTTTATAGCGAGCCTTGAGCTATCGGGCATGTAATTATAATTTATTCGTCTTCGTTGAAGATGAACCCATTTTTGGGGTAGTCAGCTACCATATTAAGGTATATCTTCCTTTTATTTAATAAAAACGTGCCACTTAAAAAAATGCCTGAATTATAAATATATTACTATTAGTAACTAATATATTTATTGAATTGATTTAAAGTACTCTCAATACAAAAACTTTAAATGGTGATAAATATTTAAATAAGCAACAATTGGTCCTAGTTTTACGTTATTTTGCATTTAAATTATTTATTATACCTATATACTCATTGTTTACTTCAACATATGTAGAAAGAAGTACAAGTGAACGTTTTACAGTTGTTGTCTTTTAAATAATTAATTAATTTATTACAGTAATCTTCTAAAAAATTAAATACACTTCATCTGTAACAATAATAATATTTGTTCTGTGGTTATTTATTATCTATTTTATAATCAAAAATTATAATACAATACTTAATAAATGAAATAATGTAGGAGTCCAAGAGAAAAGAACAAGCTTTACGCATTGCAACCTGAAGTCAGCGAGTAGATATTGAAAATAAATGAAGGAGTGCTTGAGAAATGAAGGTATAAATGAATATTTATTGGTTAATATAGGGTAGTAGCAATTACATCGATAGAATAAGTCAAAAATACAAATATTCAAATAAATTGATGCGACACTGCACACATATAGTAAAACACATTAAAATTGCTAAACCATAGGATAATTAAACAAACATATTAAAAGTGTTTAAACGGCTTAAAATGAAAATGAAAAGATACTTAAAAATATATTGGTTATAATGCATAATAGATGAAGTTTATCAATTATGGTTGTTAACAAATTTTCGGCAATAGAATAAAAAGTATTTTTGATTAAAATATTTTTTGGCTTACTTTAAATGTTTTAATATTATATTTTTTAAGCTCAAGTTGCTCAATAGATAATGCATATTTTATGCACCAGCATATTTTGGTGATTTTTTTTAAACTTGTTGTTTGCGTGTCTTTAGTGTACTTGAACACATCTATATTTGAGTGTACCTGGCATAAAAATATATACAGATATGTATATATATATATATATATATATATATATATATATATATATATATATATATCTAACAGTCAGTAAGCGGTTGTTTTTAAATGAATCGTATCATGATTCGCTAGGTTTTAGATTATGGATCAGCCGAATTATACGTTTTTGTTGAACAAAAACTCTATTGATATCTATAGCACGACTCCAAACTATTATTTTATATATTAAGGATGCGTACTATGAGTTGATAAACTTTGTTCTAAGCTACAATTAGAACAGAGTTTATCAACTCGTAGTACGCATCCTTAATTGCTGCAGTTGTAAGTGAGCTTTTATAACTTTTGTTTATGTCAAAATAGAAACTACCAACATCAAAACAAACATTATCGATGACAAATTAAGACATTTGTATGTATGTATTGGTATTGGTTTATGTTAACCTGCATCCATAAAATGACAAAAAAGACATTTTTCGACAATAATATCTAAAAAATCGTGTTTCATTTGGAATGACTAATTCTAAATATAAATTGTTGAAAAATGACAAAAAACGTTTTTCGCGGTTATCATTCAATTTAAATAAAAACAAATTGTTAAAAACGTTAAATAACTGTATATATATATAGTAAAGATTTAGTTGAATGTTAGCACATTTATTTTGAATAATGTGAGTTTTGGTGACAATAAAATAACAATATTGTAAGCTTTTATTAAAAATGTTTTTTATATTGAATTAAGATTTACCCATAATTAATCAAAACAATTTTTTAATACATTTTTGTTAGTTTACATCAGTATTCTG
>JARJEC010091795.1:0-15170 GCA_030264575.1 Tachinus sp. AB-2021 | reverse complement strand
TATTTTTCTTTAGTAAGTGAAGTTATGTATGGTTTGGGATTACGTTTTACCTCAAAATAATTGTACAACATTGTAAGATAACTTTAAATTGATTGTGGTAAACTAAACAACATTTGTGCAATGGCATAAATTATTAGGTGGAACAACAAGTGTTTTTTGTAAAAAATCTGCATTAGAACAAGTTTGGCGCGCATTTTGACTGCTTCAAAAATAAGGAAATCTTTACAACATCCTTCATAATAATTTAAAATTTTATTTTTGTAAATAGCAACGTAGCACCTTAGCGAGATAAGGAAGCCAGACTAAGAAATTTAATTTGTTATTGAAAATCAATACCTGCACAACTTATTAATGACCAACACACCCAATTTTGATTTAAAACGCGTTGTCGACATCACTATTTTAAATATTGACGGGCTAAAATTCCTCGTAAGATGGTGATACGAAACTAGTGCAAGAGTAGTTGTTTGACGTGGCTTAGGATTATTTACTATTTAGTACCGTTAGTTTTTATTTTTCTTAGTTGAAAATAAATATTGTACTATTTTGTTGTAATTATACCAACATGATGGAGTTTCTAGCTGTACGATAGCCAGAAACTCAATTCTGCATGAATTTTTAATCATCGTTTAATTCTTCGATTTGCAACATTGCCTTGGCTACTAAATTTCGTAACCTAAGAGCGCCTTTTTTCTGTATGAATATTTAAAGAAAACGGTCTTTGCAGGTAATTCTGCAATAATTGAAAAGCTAAAATACCGCATTCAAGAAGAAATCACGGTATTAGATAGAGTGATGCAAAATTTGCTATTCAGGATTGAAAATTGTAAGTTTCTTCTTCTTTCCATGGCTTATCCGCTGCGAATATTGGCGATCATTATGGCTATCTTCACTTTATTCACGGATCCTCTAAACAGTTGGATTGTTGTAACTCCAAACCACCGGCGCAAATTGTTAAGCCAGGATATTCGTCTCCTCACTGGACCTCATTTTCCCAGCACCTTTCCTTCCAGAATAAGTTGGAGTTGTAAGTTTAGGTCAATATAAATCTAACGTAATTGGATACTCAACTTTGAATGATAAAACGGATAGTTTGGTATGAGGAACTTTGTATAATATACACATATTTTGTAATTAAATCATTTATATCAATCAGATGACAGCAATTTGAATTATTTTTTACATAGCAAATTCAAAGTAAACTAATAACTTAAGTAATTTTGCATTTAGTCAATTGTATTTTTAATGTATTGCAATTGTATTGCTAATGATGCAAACTGTATTAAAAATAAAATTCTGATTATTATTATTTTAATTATATAGTATAATAGATATAATTAGTAATTAAAAACTTAAATTAAAGGCCCCAATGATGTAAAATTATAAAATAAGTACGTTTTAATTAATTATACTAGTGGTTAATTATACTAGAGTTATTTTATAATATTGTACAAGGAGGGTTCGATTCTACTTTGGAAACCAAACAGTATTGTTCAACACATTAAGAACTATGCTATAAAAATACTTGATAACAAAGCACAATACTAAATAAATAATGTTAGGCTTCAAAACAAAATAATAAATACAAACAAACGATCAATACATTGATGGAATCTTTGTTATGAAATTTATCTTTTAATATTTTAATTGTTTCTATGTGATTCAATTTTGACTTGGTTGGTTTTCTGGATGAGGTGTTTTCAAAAGAGCTCTACCTGTGGCCCACTAAAAGTTTCAATAGCAATTTAGTTTTTTATGTTTTGTTTATATTAATTAACTTTAATTATATGTACATGAGTGACATTTTTTATTTTGTTTCTACTTGATTGCCCATTTGTACTTTTTGGTATTTTTCATTTGCTCGATGTTCTTCTTGTCTGGCATGGCATATTTTCATCCTGAAAATATAAAATATTAAAATTCTACAAGATGTAAGATATTTTATTAGCTTATCTTCAAACCAAATTATAGAGCCAAATAATTATTTTGACATATAATAATAGCAATTAAAATGAAAGAAGTATTGCCAGATACAAAAACTAGATATAAAAACGGTCTAATAGTCGACATACTCAACTACATCGTTGATATGGAAAGAAAACTACAAATAAATGAATTGATATAATGTATGAAATCGTTATTTGTTTACTACGGCGAGAAAGTGCTACTTTGCTTTACTTGTGAGAGTTGCGAGATGAGCGAGCAAGGCGAGTATCAAGCGACGACAGGTAAGAGTATTTCCGCCATGGCGACAACATGTTTTCGGCGACTGCAGTTTAATATTTAATTGTTTTGTGTGTTATGTAGTTACAATGATAGTGCCAATTTTGTAATGTTAAACACTTTTAGGCCGCTGTGTGCAGGCAGAAAGTGTTTTGCAGTAGGGAACTGTCACTTTCAGTTACAGTTATGGCAAACGCTAACTTTCTCGATGTAATTGACTTTATAACCGCCTAAAAATAACTATTGTTTATCAAGGCTGGATAGTGCTACTTTGTTGGACGAGTTTAATCCAACGTCTAGATTTCCAGTTTTTTTTGCTCTCAACTCGTTCACATGTTGTTTAGTAGATACAATGATAACATAACTTACATAACATAGCAGTCATAACGATGTGTCAACAAATGTACAACAACACTGCATTGGTGTATATATTTCCGCGCAACTCTCACATCCGCTCATATATCTAACCGGCTTGGGTCAACATAAAAGAGTTTTACGGTAGTTACAATGGCAGTGCCAATTTTTTAATGTCAAACACTTGAAAATGTTTTGCTGTAGGGAACTGTCACTTTTAATTATAGTAATTGCAACTGCCAACTTTCTGGATCCAACTGCGGTCAAAAACATTGACTGTGAATGTAGAAAAACAAATAATATATCAAATTTGGAAATGGCGACAGAATAAAATTAAGCATGTTGAAAGTTTTTCTTCTTCTTATGTGTTTGGCACAAATAATGGAGAAAACAAACATAATATAAAAAGACTTTGTAAAAAACAAATAAAATAATAGTAATGAGCAATAAGTGATTACATACTTAGAATTTCTACTGGTACAGTCATATAAGGTAAAAGAAGGTGTAAACCTTAGAATGATAGATAATAAGCTAATAATTTATTTCAAATGTCTCATAGAATTTATTGTACGCGAGTTAAGATTCTCAAGGTCATGTGTAACAGCAGCTGTTTTTTGCTCTAAATGCCTTTTAGAGTTTATTTAGTTTATAAGATTTAGAACATAACATTTTCTACAAATTTGGTCCGAGGCAATATTTTATACAGTTAACCGTTTTTGAGAAAAAGCACAAAAATTGTACTTATTATCTCTTTCATCTACTAGTGCAGCAGCTCGATAGCAAATCAATCGTATCTACTACCATCCAAACTTGATTTGGGAATGATTTAGAACTCCAGAAGTGGTAATGGGTATTGCAAATTGAAACCCCGGAATAAAGAACAACATTATTACTACCAGCAGTACAAGGTTCAGCCGTTTTCTGGATATTTTAAAATTGCAAGAAAAAACTGTAGTTTGAGTTGCGGATGTAGAAAAATATGTGGAGTTGCAATGTTCTTTATGTTGTGATGACTGCAATGGACAAGAGTGCCTCAATGCTTCATCATATTTACACGACCATAATGATAAAAGTAAATATGTATCTTGAAGATATAGAGTCTAATATAATAGACAAAAATATGATTTTAATGAATTGGTAATTCAAGTTCAGCGACTAGAAGACCAAGACGATGACAAGGAAGTGGAATATTAAGCTGTAACTTGTGTTTGGGCTTAAATTGTAATAAATTTATGATGAACTGATGGTAAATAAATATATAATTAAAATGAATTTAAACTATTTGATTTTAATATTTTTAAATTAACTAAATATTAAACGGATTATTTAGGAACAATATCTCTAAATGTCATTTATTAATTAAAAAATAACTGGAGGTTTTGAATAAATATAACACTTTTAGTAATGAAAATTAACTTTACAAGCCATACTATGTATTGGTTTCCACATTTGACTTAGTTATTATACGGCCAAGTTCTTCCCACTTTTCGTACCTCTATCTCGAGAAAGTTTAACTGTGTAAAACATTGCTTAAGACTAAATTTGTAAATTTTATGTTCTACAACTTTTTTATAAACATCAAATGTTATTTAGGGCAAAAGACAAGATATTTACAATAAACTGTTTTTGTGACATTTAATCTTGAATATCTTGATGTACGCGAGATTCTATGAGACTTTTGAGATAAGTTATAAAATGTCAAAACAAAGATTTATTCAAGTTTAGAGCTAATTATACTACATTCCGAGGTTATACTTCACTAAACTATACAGTATTCTAACAAATTACAAAAAATCGACATAATTGTTCATTGTAAGACAATTTAAAAAAACATCATTTAATTCTAAGAAATTCCAACATATTCAAAAATTTCACACAAATTATAAAAACTCTAACAAAAACTGAAAACTCCACACGGTTCCGTCAAAGTATACATCACAAATTCACAAATATTTAACACATTTATAAGAAAAATATAAAACATTCCACACAATTCCAAAATTAGTTTTTAAGAAAATGCATAACATTTTGTAACGTTTTATGAAATGATGTGAAACGTTAAAATATTTTTACAAAATATTGTTTAAGATATTGTCTGATACTATGTTAAATTTTTAAATAAAATGATTTTTAATAAATACTATAAACTTTTTGCAAAATTCCGATTAGAAAATCACTGGCCAATTTCACATACATTAAATTTCATCTAAATTCAAAATAAACCCAAATAATTCCACATAATTCTAATAAATTGCATTAAAATTACAAAAATTGAGAGACCTGCACAATTAAAAAAAATACATAAGTTCTACACAGTTCTATAAAAAAATCACAAGTATTTAATAGTAATATATTTGCATTGAAAATTATCGAAAAGTTTGCATAAAAAATACACTTTGTCAATCAAGTCAACCATATTTTGAATGCAAACTTTTTTAGACAATTTTTATTCCACAAAATATATTTAGTAAACTATTTTTCGAGCAAATTCTCAATTAAATTTGTTAAAAATATTAGTTACGGACAGATACATTTGACACTTAGTTCAATTTGTTTATATTGATGCGTTGCTTAGCGCCAGCGCACTTATACCTGTAATTTTTGCACAATTATTGCAATTTTTACTTTTTTACAAAAAATGTTATATGATTAGTTTATAATATAATAAAAAATAAAAATATAATATAAAATAACTAACCCTTGAATTTCTTTGGATTTAGCAACCTTAACATTATTTTGCAATATTATATTTTGCAAGCAACCAGTGTCATAATGTCTATTTGGCAAATAAATGATTAAAGAATAAAAAATATTAAAATCCAATTTCGATATAACCCACTCTAGACTTTATTTTTAACTAATTATATTTTATATATTTATATAATATAAAATTATTAATATTTTAATAATCTAGATTCTTAGAGTCTAACGTACTCTAGAGTAATATTTTTTCACCGAGAACACAAAATTAAAATTAAAGCATTTAAATTCTACCAGAGTTATATTGCTTAATCTAATCGCCGTTTATAATCATGAATATTAATATTGAATTTATGACGACGTGATTATAATCTTAATTGCCCAATTGTTATTATAAAAACACAGACACATATAAGAGCTACTGAGAACTGTTGAAATAGAGAATTTTATTATAAAATTAATATAAATTTTGTAAAATTATATAAAACACAACAAAAAATAAAAATTGTATTCTAAAGAATAGAGTGCTAACTATTCAATTTGATTGATATAAAAAATTAAAATTTAAGAACAAAATTATTGAAAAATTTAAAGAATTTACTAAAACAATTGATATTGCAATAATATTTTAATTGTTTTGTTTATTTTTGCTCACAGATTTTAACTGGTTCGGTTCCTGTTAAAGGTTTATAATTGATATATAAAATTAAAGTAACTCATAAACAGTAAACGTATATGAATTCCAAATAATATTTCGTATTGTTTATAAATAAAAAATTGTAAGGATAGAAAAATTAAAAATATTATTGATTAATCCTGTTTAACCGGAAATAACATTATTATTATTGCTGTTAAATGGAACTAATAAAGTAATGGACAGTATTTACGTTGTAACTTACTTTTTTAAATGCAGCCCCTTTGATACCACGTAAAGTACATTCTTCACAAACGACACCAAAAATACTTGCTTTGAACAAGTATTAAAAAAAGTTAACATTTTTGTTACATAGAATGTAAAAATGAGGTTATGTTACCAAAACCGGTTTAAATTGGAATTGGGATATGTAAATTGGACTAACAAATACAATTTTCAAATTAATATAGTGAGCGTTACATTTAAAATTAAAAAATTGTAAGTGGGGTCTTATGATATATTTTAACCATTAAAAACTTCATAAGAAAATATTTGTAAATAAAAAAGCCTATATCAGTTGTCAGGCAGTATAACAGAAATAAAATTCTATTTATTAAATATACATGCTAAGTATTTATTTATGTTTTTCAGCTACCCTTGGAATGATGTCTGATGGAATGCAATTTGCATGGGTCTCACCAGCTGTTCCAAAATTACTTTCGAACGAATCAACTATTCACATGACCAAAAAAGAAAGCGAATGGGTAGCTCAAAGCTATTTAGTTGGGTGCATTGTCGGGGCTGCTTTTTCATTTCTAATTTTTAAAGAAATTAGTAGAAAATGGTCCGTTTTTATATCTGCTATACCGATAGCAGTATCTTGGCTTGGAATTTTATTATCTTGGTCCCCCATTACAATATTTGTATCACGTTTTGTTGGAGGAATTGGAAGGAATATGGTGTTTGTAGCGGTACCAATGTATATAGGGGAAATTGCCAGTCCTGAAATTAGAGGCATATTAGGAACTTTTATATACATAATGACAAATTTTGGTGGATTGGTTGTATATTCAGTTACGCCATATACAGCATTCAGTATACCTTGTTTTATTGGATTAAGTCTAGCCATTTTACAATTATGTTTACTGTATTTTGTCCCAGAATCTCCTTATTATTGGGTAAAGAAAGGAAATAAAAATTTAGCCAGAGAATCCCTTCAACTGTTAAGAAGAAGAAACGACGTAGAAGAAGAATTAAAGGCTCTCGATAGTGCGCTGCAAAAACAAAGCGAAAGTACTTCATTTACAGATATATTTACTAAATCCCCTAATTTAAAAGCCGTTTGTATTTTATTTTTCTTGAGAATATCTCAAATGTTTTCCGGAGTGTCTGTGATGACTATGAATATTCACACAATATTTAATGATATAGGCGGAAATATATCAACAAATGCGTCTGCAATTATTTATTCGGTTATGATGTTAACTTCGGCAATGTGTACAATGGGAATAATGGATAGATTTGGAAGAAAACCATTAATGATCTTTTCTTCTCTAATTGCATCTTTAGCGTTATTAACAGAGGGAACTTATTTTTATTTAAAATATATAAATCCTGCGAGTACTGAGATGATATATTGGTTGCCTATAGTCAGTACCATAGTTTTTGTATATGGTTACCGCGTTGGATTAGGAACAGTACCGATTGTAATGATCGGAGAATTATTAAATGTAAATGTTAAAGTGCCCGGCATTGTAATGAGTGATATTATTTATACAATAGCATCGTTTACTGCAAATCAAATTTTTTACATAACAAGTAGTAATTTTGGCATGTTTGCACCTTTTTATATTTTCGGAGCCGTATGTATTTGCACTGCATTTTTTTCTAAAATATTTGTACCAGAAACCAAAGGTAAAACGTTAGAAGAAATTCAATCAATATTGATGGTTGTAAGAAATAATAAAGATGATAATAAAGATACAAAAGAATGCAAGTAGAATCAAATAAATTCCCCTCATTATTTTTAAATTAAACAAAAACAACAAAACATTTTTTCTTCACATATTTCTCAATTACTTAAATAATGACAAGAGATTATTATTTACATACATATTTACATATGCAAAATTATATATTTCATATTATGTATTTTATGTATAACTTACATCAATTTGAAATTAAATTTAATACAAATTAGTGTGTATAATGTGCAACTATTAGTAATGTGATAAACACTTAACAATCTATTTTAATTATGTTTTTAATATTTTATGTTAATTTAGGAAATATTTATTAATTAGTTTGATGTGTGAAATATTTATGTTGGAATGGATTACATTACAAAGAATTAATTTATATATTTTGTACTGTTCAATCAGGTTAATAAAGTTTGTTATTTTATTAAAAGCATAATTTATTTAAACAGTGACCAGCAAATGGAAAAACTTTTGATTATATTTAAAAGGTATTTATGGTTTGTACTGACTAAAAAAAAATCATGTTTTTTGCAGTCAAAATTTAAAAAGTGAGATATTTATAAAATCAGTTTCATTGTTAATAGTTTTACATTATCGAACAATGAATTTTCTATATTTATGTTTATTTCAAGAGAAATATGTTTTAATTAAATTTGAAGCAAAAAGCCACTTATAAATATAAAAACTGTGTACATTTTTAAAACTATCTCAGCTCTCAGCATTAAATCTATTTGCTTAATTGTAATAAAACTATTAAAAGTTTAATTTTTTAAATATTTTTTTAGACGTATTATTTTTTAGCGTCACGAAAATGCAAAGTTTTGTTGACAAACGAGAGTAAAACGAAAATATAAAATCAATAAGTGGAATTGAGATAAAGTCAAGTGCGCTGGCGTTATAGAACAAACAACTTAAATTAATTAATATTATTGTCAGTGTCAGATGCATAGTCCCATCAATTAATAAAAATGCAACTAACTAATATCTTACAGAATCCGATATTTTTAACAACTATCGAGTATGACTTTACTACATATCCAGTTTATTTTGATATAACATATTCTTTTATTTGACTACAAACGTACTTGACATTGAAGCGGTTTTCAGTATTTTAATATATTCTTTACAGTAATAATATTTTTGATGGTTTATAAAAAATACATATAATATCATTTGAATTTTATCAAATCGCACTTTTTACTATTGCTTATTCCACAAAGCAATAGTAAAAAGCTTTAAAGTTTGTACCTTTCCTATTTTTTAATTTCATAATAACAAATAATACTTTTATTTTTTTTATCGACTTTGAGGTCTTTCAACCATGTTTATGTATATATGTGGGTGTTTAGTTAAAGCTTGTTACTCAAGAAATTTGCCTCCGACACCCAAAGTTTCACTAATTGTTTCCCAATGGCAAATAGTACCGGTAGGTGAGGTTATGTCATTACCCAACTAAGTTCTAGCCGTGCCTAACGTTACTTAACTTATGTAAACATTTCAATCAATCATACTGAATTTGCCACCTCGGTTGTTAATATTTCTTTTAAAATTATTGTTTTTAATATTTTTGTTGTATTTCATATATCCATACCTATGTTTCTATATGAAATAATGAAGTTTGATACTGTTGCTCCCAATAGCATTTACTAATCCAAATCGGAAATAGACAAAAAATTACATTTATCAAGATATCGATATCGTTATATCAACATAACTTTGGGAAAAAAAAAATCCAAAGTATTTTTTTTTCAAAGGAATCTTGATATAATGATACCGATATACCTGGTAAATATTATATATATATATATATATATATATATATATATATATATATATATATTAGCTGGTGAAAAATATAATGAATATTTTATAAAATAAAATTCTCAATTTTTTTTCGATTATCTGCGGAATGGATCAAAATTTAAAAAATCAAATATCATTTCAATTGGCTTAGAATATTTTATTTTTATATTTACATTTTTTATTAACAGAATGTATGTGAATCTTTATTAATGACAAAACTATTTTTATTTTATACACACATTGTACTTCAAGATATAAAGCAGATGTTTTACCATTTATATGAATATTTTATTGTTTTCTTTAAATGTCTATTAACGTTATGTATAATATAGTTTGTAAATTTTGTATATCTTGTTTCAATTGGTTATTACTTTATCTCGCCTATAGGAAATTTGTTTAGCTCTCTAGAATTGCTAAACCTGTTCAAACATTTTTTATATTTTTTTAATTTGTTTTATGAATATTTTTTCTATAGACAAATTTTTTTTGGGTTGACGTTAAATTATGTTATACATATTTTTTGTAAATTATGTTAGGTTCAACTTTGTTACTTCTTTTCTGTAGCGTAGGTATGTTTGCATCAACACGGAGGTTACAAGGTTACAAAATAATTAGCACCAATCAGTATGTCAATTTTTGTTTTTATTGTAGTTTATGTTAGCCACATTACATTTAGTAATATATAGCATTTTATTGCTGCAAGGTTCATATTTATTATAGATTTATATTTGATATATTTTGGCATTTCTGATATAATGAAATATGTTTTTCAAGTTATGTAATATTAATATAAATGACCATAGTAATTGACGCTGCAAAAAAGAATTTATACTTATTTACATGCCACTAACTAAGACTATCTGATCCTTAAATCTAACATCTTAAGTTTTAAATTTTTCAGTAAAAAAATTAGATAGCAAATCGCTGCTCAATATAGATAGCTCCACATAAACCAGTTCATGTCAAAGTATTTTAAACCCTAATCAACGCAATTACTAAAATTGGTTTATTGTTTTAATCAGCACGAGTTATATGTTCGCTGAGATTATTAGGATAGAGGTAGCAACAGATTCGTCATAGGCCTTTTATTTAATTTGTTTATGTAAAACATATTATTTAAAATTATAACGATGTTTACAATCCATTGCAAAATGATTGATTCTAAAGCAGTTTAACATATTTTTTTAATCTCTTAATTCTACCTTTTATTTACAAGAAAATCAATAAAAATTTCAAACCTGTATACATTAACTAAATAAAATTCTGCTTAGTTGTCTATTTTGAATTAGTTTATACTTTCGGTAGCACATATTTTTATTTGTTGGGTTTTGCCCAATTGGCCACCAACCTCAACGTCTTTCAGCTGTGTGTATGTATGTCAAGTTAACATTAAAAACGATTAAAAATATAAACATAAATCACATGTTTGCATGCTACCTGTAGAATAATTTTAGGTCGCAACCAGTAACAACATAAAAAAATCAAAATTTAAGGAATGTGTGAAACAGTCAACACTCAAAGCAAAATTGCTAATAAACCTATGTCCAATTTTCTACCATTACCTAGTTACAGACAATGTTTTGTTTTTGTCTAAGTGAAATAAAATGTGCAGTTCAAACATTACGGTGATGTAGAAATAAATAACAAATGTGAAATAAATCATATCCAATTGGTAATTAATTATTTTTTAATCTATTTTAAATAAAACAATAACATTTGATTTGTATACAATTACAATTAAAATATAAAAAAATACAACATCTGTTTAAAATGTTCACCTTTTATACAGAATTGGCAACACAGGCGCAAGGAATTTAGATTTCACAACTGTTGAGAATATCTTTGAACTGCAGATATTCTCCTTATTCTATTAATCAGGTCATCCATGTTATGAATATTTACTGTGTAAACTATTTGATGCAGTACACTCCAGAATTAAAAAGCTACAGAAGAGTAATGTCAAGAAAACAAACTAGTCATCGATCCAGACACCCTTCTGCAAGACAGTGTTGTTAGAAATGATTATTTAGTCAATCACTAACGTTTCGTGAGTTTAGTACTCCAGCATAATGACCATATAATTCTTCATAAATCAACAGTCTCATTTTCTAATAATCTGTGCAAAGTATTATCTAATTACTAGAAATACATACTATTAAGTCTGTGCGATAATACATAATATTCGACAACATGATTGCCTGCAATACCGGTCCAAACGTAGAATGGAGGTTTTCAAAATTTCAGTATGTTCCGAGTATTAAATTGAGTTTTGTTACTTTGTGTGATCTAAGAACAATCCATCTAAAGAACGTGGCTTAAAAATCTGGTTTGTTTACGTTTAACAATAATTAACAAAATCAGATTGTCACCAACGTGCAGATATTGAAAACGGTGTATCAACAAAGCTGTTAACACAGACACGTTACCAATAGTACAAAAAAATATGTGTTTCAAAAACATGATCACTCTAAACAAAATTAACTGATATCTGAAACTGAAACTGTTGACTGAGAAATACCAAGTTGTCTCTGTGTATACATTGTATTAGTATTCTTTGGTAAAACTTTCTTATACTGCGTAAATAATGTTTATTATTAACAATTTGTTTAAATTGTATTATTTTTAGCAAATTTAACAGAACAATAACTAAACAAAAGAATATAAGTGTGATCGATAGCAGAAGTAAACCTGATACTACAATTTTTATAAAAAAAAATTAATTGCGGGAATTAAACCTGTAGACCATTTCTCACTACGTCAACATACATTGATATAGGGTTATGTTTCTAACACTGACAAATATTATTAAATAATTAACTTGTTAAATTCGATTTGTTATATTGATGTTGCTATGCCTCAATTCAAATTTTAATTTTTAATGCTTGTCAAATGCATTAAAAATTAAAATTAATTAAAAGAACAAGAGAGAAAATGTAAAATTGATTAGTAGAATGATAATTAATTGAGATATTTTACATGGCGCTAATTTTGACCCTGATAAAATTGCCCCCATAGAAGTTTTACATCAAAAATCCTCAGTAACTATTTAACAGTTGAAAATTATAATTTGTGATTAAACGCATTGCCTCTTAAAGGATAACCCATATCTTTTGAATTACTATATATAGTATTATTGATATATTTTTATTATCTAAGCTTGAAACACCTTTTTTGTTTTTCTTTGTTTCATATAAAATGTTTTATGTAAATCATTACGTCATTATGTAATTTATAGTTTTAAAAATATGTTTTTAAATACAAATTTTACATTATATTATGGTAAGGTAGCATGCTTGTTGCTATGGCGACAGTAGTGGCAACGTGAGCGATGGCAAGACGCAAAGTTTGTTTGCTAGAAATGTTAGTGACAATGACAAACAATACCATAGGTGACAGTGACAGTACGCAGCACAAACATGCTCAAATTCTTGCAAAAAATGGATATTAATGATCCACACCTACCATGTCCGGAACGGCTCCTCTTTTTATTTGTGTTTTTACAAATACGGCAAAAAAATTTTAAGCAAAGTTGAATTTTGATATTTCAGGAGTAATTGACTGTTTGTCCTCTTTTTAAAACTTAATTTTAAAAGTTGGTTCCAATAATTTAAAAGTTGTCACAGTACCATATAGATTACATGGAAGTTCAATGCTGAAAATGTTTGTTTGATATGTAGCATTTAACCATACTTCATGGAGAGACAAAAGATGGTGAAATTATGTTTGAATTAAAAAAAGAAAATTAAAAAAAATGGGAGTGTTGTTAAACCAATATCTTCAGAATATAACAAAAGATTTTGAGTAGGTATTATTACAAACATATAAACAAATTTAAGTTTATCTCGATCAATATTTTACTCACTTTGAATATATGAACCAGTATTCATTCATTTTGAGTTTAATTTGATAGTCAACGTGCAGAGTGTTTTTCATAAGGTAGCTATATATTCAATAATTATTTAATTATAGTGATAAACTTTAATAAATATTTATTGTTAATTATTGCCCGATTACGATTTATTTTTACAAACCTACTAAATTATGTTTCCTAACTTTCTTTGCTAATAAACACTATTAAAAATATTTTAAGAACAATTATTCCAAAGAAGAGCTATATTTCGCAATTATAAACTAAAATAATATATATTCTCCAATATAATTAATGACTAGCCAACGTCCATTCACACGTTGCATCACATGAATTGTAGCCCATTTCATCATTTAATTACGGCCATTAGATTAATAAAAAGTGTCGTTCCATTTTTGCCTCGCGTCTAGTTTGTTGTATAACTCCGCTGCACTTTATGCACGACGCGTCGCAAATAAGTAACCCGGTGATCTACTACAAACATGCAGGAAACAAAGTGCGAGCGAGCATCGTAATGTCACATCACTTTTCCGGTTCCGCTTCAAACTTCCTAAGTGAAAGGAAAAACACGATATTCCTCACATTCACAGCTATTTTACAGCAGCAGTGTGCTGCTGTTATGTAATCACTGTTGTTTCATTAACAATTACAATGATGATTAAAGTTTAAATTTACCACTTTAATAAAATGAAGCCCTTTTAAATACATAAAATATTTTAAAGTTTAACTAGCTCTTACCTAGTAGGTAATTAATACTTCTTTAATTATGGCATAAAATGTGACTACTTGCTAGAAAAATGTATACGATATTGATTACAAATAAAAAAATCGGTGGCATAACAACAATAATTTCTATATAAGTCGACGGTTGAAATCCGTATGATTCTTGATTGGAGTGTAAGCTTTTCTGTTTAACAAAATTTTTTTATAGCAAGCTTTTTCGAAAAGAAATGATGTTTTCTAAATATTGTATGCAAGTTAACTTAAAAAATTAGGATGAAATTTATGAATTTTGTGCAAAATTTGCAGATTATGCCAAAAACATGTTACCTAGCTAAGAGTAGTCATTTTTGAGTGTGGTTTTTTCACACAAAAATCGGTCCAACTCAAAATAAAATATGTTTTGGCCCAACAGCCCACAAATATATTAAACACTTACAACTGGCCAAATTGCACTCGATGTATGTAACATTTTCCACATTGTCCACATAACCGGTTTACCCCTGCCTTTGGCATAAGTGATTAATTGTTATTCCTACTTCTATGTTTGTTAGTAAGTGCTATTGCAGTACGTAATAAAAAACAAAACTATGTTGAAATATACCGGTTGTATAAGACTATCCGCTTCAGATTTCTTTATAGAAATGCAAATTTTTACAAATTTGGGACAAAATATTTATAAACAAAGGCTACTTAAAGAATTTTTTGGAAGTATTTACGATTTTTTAAAATGAGCGCTAAGGAACACCAGAAACAACAGAAGCAACAGAAGCAACAGAAGCAACAAAAACAAGATAAACAAAAGAAACAAGAGAAACAAGAGAAACAAGAGAAACAAGAGAAACAAGAGAAACAAGAGAAACAAGAGAAACAAGAGAAACAAGAGAAA
>JARJEC010091774.1:0-27978 GCA_030264575.1 Tachinus sp. AB-2021 | reverse complement strand
GAAAATGACAAAATACACAGAACTTGCAATTGAAGTAAAAGGCCTGTGGAGGATGGACAAAGTAATTATTGTACCAATAATTATATCCGCCACTGGTCTAAAAAAACGAAAAAGGTTGTATGACAATTTAAAAACTTTAGAACTACCACAATACAATAAGAAAATTTCTTAATGATGACACCACATAACATTCAACAACATCAATACAAATATAATCACAACACATACAAAACACAACAATATTAATTACATTTCTTGTTTATACGGAATTGTAATATTTCTGTCTTCAGTAAAAACTGTTTATATTTATAAAATAAAGAATAATAATAATAACTATAATAATAATAGTGCTAGCAAAAACACAGAGATCTTTTTAAAGAACAAATATAATAAACTAGCATTTGAAGTTAAAAAAATATAGAAACAGGACAAAGTAGAAGTAATACCTTTTGTAATATCGGCAACTGGAGTCATCCAACATAATACAATAAAGATGCTAACAAATTTTAACGTAGATATACAACATCTAACATCTATGCAAAAGGCCCTACTAGAAACAGTTTATATTACAAGACCATTTTTAGGAATGAACTAAAATGCGCATATCCTTGAATAAACCATCCCGCATATGCGCATTCAAAACAGCAATGGTAAGCTTGAAAAAAAGACAAAGTTTTTATGATGTGTGGCACTTTTGAATGTTGCTACAGTTTCGAGATTTATAGTGGTGCACAAAATTATTTTACTGAAGTAAATCCCGATAAATTAGATTTAGTGCGCCAGTGCTAACGTTGTACTTCGCTTAGTTAGAATAATTCCAAGAAATATAAACTGCAAATTATATTGAGACAATTATTATTCTTCTATACCTTTATTTACATATTTGTCAAATCAGCGGATATATGTTAGGAACTATTTCAATAAAAGAAATAGAATTCTATGTAATAACCTAACAAATAAGAAATAAATTAAAAAATGCCGAAAGAAGAACATTGGAAGAATTTGTTTGCGCAGTTCATATTGTACAGAAATTTAAAAAATGGTATATGCAATTTTTTTACCTTTTACTGGATGTAGCATTAACCTTTATCTAAAAGATCAAAGAGGCAGAAAAATGATCTTGCTAATGATCAACCTTTATGGCAATATTGCTTGGAACTTGCTCAAACATTGTGTCTCGTTGATACTGAAAAAGAGCAAAAAACTTGGTAGACCTACTACTGCTATTTATTAAGCAATAAATGCTAAACGCAATAAACGAGCCGCGGTGCACACTCTTCCCAAAAATGTACAAATGGACCTAGTAGCGCATTGGATCAAATACGACCAGGGAAGGTAAAGATGGAAATTGCCAAATTGCAAGGGATATATTGTGAAAACTGTGGTGTTCATTTTTGTCTCACAAAAGATAAAAACTGTTTCTCACTTTTACATACCATAAAAATTAAACTCAATTAAAATTTAAGTTTATTTACATAATTTTGCAAATTTGCATAATACTGTATTTTTTTTAAATTGTAGTACTTTTTTTTAAAATATAATTTATTTGGATTTTGATATTTTGGTAAATAGTGTTAAATATTCCTCTATTGAATAATATGGGTAGTTGTTACAAAAATCCTTTAATACTTTTTTATATTGATGCTTAGTTTGAGTTGATTTTATTGCCATTGGTAGATTGTTAACAATTTTGATCCCCATATAGTTTGTGTTTTCTATGAGATTTGTATTGTGAAGTATTACTAATTGCAAAGGCTCTTCGTGTGCTAATGTTCCTGAGATTAAAATTTGTTGTAAATTTATTGTTGTATATGCATAATGAGAAAATTGTCATAATATTTAGTTGTTTAAATCCGCAGTACTCAATTTGGTTTGCATTGATTATTAATCTAGCAATGTTCTACTACTTTATCAGAAGTTGTTTTATGCGAGTTGCATTCCATAATTTATATTACAGTTAGATTATAATACATTAAGAGTTCTTAATCGATCTTTTGTCACGCATTTTTTTAAATTCAAAAGTTATTTTTTAATGTGTGCCATGTGTGTTAACCATGTTAATTTATTGTTAATATATATGCCAAAAAATGTTGTTGTCATTGTGACTGGCATTAATTTTCCGTTGTTTTTTACAAGGACACTTAATTGTTCTGCATTTCTATTTCTATGGACAAATGTTATAATGTAGGATTTATTGGTGTTTGTTGTTAGGCTGTTGTTATTACTCCAACTATTCATTTTGTCTATTATTATATTGCATTTTTCTATTAGGTTTTCGCGATTTTCTGCGTGAATGATTGCTGTTGACTCGTCTGTATATTGATACAAGCGCGAATTTATGAGAGGGGTACATATCTTATTAAGATTCTTATTATGCGCAATATATAGTAGTAGTGATTTCATCACCCCTTGTGGAAGACGGATGTTGTCTAATGTTATATTTTTAGGAGACAACACACAATCTTTTTAATTGTCACAAATCGGTTTTTAATATTAAACATGCGTAAAACCATTTAATTGTTCTTTCGTTTAAATTGCATTAATTTAATAATAAATAATAAACCAACATCAACGTTGTCAAAGGCTTTCGAGAAATCATACAAAAATCAAGCTATTAATTTTCTTTAGGTATATTTTCTGTAATAAATGAGGTAGCTTCATAGAGAGCAGAGTTTGTGCTTCTGCCCGACCGAACAGCGTAATGATTCTTTGCAATTATCTTGTTCTCTTCTTGAACCAATTTACAAATGTCTATAGTTTTTGCAAATATTGATAAATTTGATAAGCTTCTATAATTTTTTGGGTTTGTTTATTAGTCATTTTTGTAGATGGGAGACATCCTTGCTTGTTTCAATTTTTCCATATATATTCTTTGGCTAAATAAAATATTGATAATATTTGTGAACGGAATTATTATTAGTTTTGCTAATAGAATATTCTAATTATATACTGTAAAAAACTAGCTTCAGGAGTTGACGTAAAAATCTATCTCTTAATTCTCTGAGTAGTTGATATCTTTTTTTTCACGTAGATAAAATATATCTATGGTGCGACAATAACGCCATGATGTAAACACAAATAAATGTAGAATTGTATAGTATACCAAAAAGCTAGCACCTATCAAATCTTTTATGCCAATTAAACACTTGGGTATAACTATTGATTTGCAACTAATATTTATTCTTCATTTAAGAGAAAATATGTTTTCCATAAACTTAGTTTTGTTTTTTTGTAATAAAAAGTTTGCCAATATTAACACATCATATCTTTATATAAAATACTATTATTTTACTAATTTAACATATGTTGTAATTTTAATAACAATAAAGCTACAACTACAATTAGGTAACAGTCCCGTTTTACAGATAGATGTTCTGAAGTTAAGCGTAAATCGTAGATCAATAACTTCATTCGTAATCGGGAGCGTACATTCTTAAATTTTTAATGTTTAGTATAATTTTTAATAAGTTAAATACGGTTGCTCCAAATCATAGCAAAAATGTCGATTATATCATTAAACACGTCAATGACGAGGCAACTCGGTAAAGATGAGATTTCACCAAAATACTTTACAGACAGTCTGACTTTTGTATGTATAGAATTGATCCAATTGTGGACGAAAAGTCTTATTGTCTTATTCCTCGTTTATTTCCTTAAACACATATCAAGTCTTATCTAAAATAAAAACTATATTCTTTTTTTAAATATTCTTTGGTAGTGTTTATTTGTTACAGACTTGGCTTGACTTAGAAACTTCACAATTTATTTCGTTTTTACGTTTCCCTCTATATAGGGAAAAGTACTGGATTTATATAACTATTTTTTTTGAGATTTCAACGGAAATATACGTTTTGGTTGTCTCTAAGTGCGTGTGCGTGTGTTTAGCCTGTGTATCTTGTTTATATCTCATGTTATCAGCAGATTGCCGTTTATTGTTTATATCATTTTTTGTATAGCGTTGTTACTTTATGTTCCTATTTGTAACATCTTGCTATTTTGCTAAATTCTATTTGCATTTTATTGTGTTTTTTTTTGTTAAATAGTTCTGTTTTAGTTTGAAGTTTTTGTATTTACATGTGCAATAATTTATTAATATTAATTTTTTGTCTTACATTATATTTGACCTTCATTAAAATATAATTAGACAGGAGATGGCTGTGTTTAGGTAAAAATGTCAATGTCAAATACATTAAAAAGTAAACTGCCAACCTTGATAAACATGCAATATCAACGGTTTGCAGTTTTAATTCTTCTTTATTATTCATGTTCTGGAGAAAGAGTGGATTTCAGGGATTACTGCAGATTCAGTGAAGATAATTTCATGTGTAAAACTAAATGTGAAGCCAAATGTAAACATGTGAATGTAAAATATTTTCCCGTTAACGATAAAGATCGAGAATTTGTAGTAGATGTGATGAATACACACAGAGATGAAACTGCAGCCGGAAATAAAAAAGAAGAATATAAATTACCAACAGCTGCCAACATGCAAATACTAAGCTATGACAAAGAATGTGAATTCATAGGGCGCTGTTTAATAAACCAATGTGATGTAAATAGTAAGATAGAGAAAGATTTAATAAGTGCTGACGGCACTGAAATTTACTCACTGGAAATAGCCTATGACATAGTTAACAAAAATCTAGATTTGCGAGAAATTTTTAAATATGGTGTATACACATACCACAAACAGGTTATTTGTAATTTTACTGTACAAAACTTTGAATTTTGTTCTAGATATATTACTGCAATGTATGCCCATGATTCTATTTTCATAGGATGCGCACTTAACAAAGTTGACAATGTTGACGATAAAGAAAATTTTATAATAAATTTGTCATGTGTTTGGAAATATAGATCATTGTATGAAGGTAAGCCCGTATATGAAGAAGGCTCACCTACTTCAAATTGTAAAAACGGTGTTAGTCATAAATATAAAAATTTATGTGGACAAATAAGACCGTTAGCGGAAGATTCTTTTGTATCTCCAGAACTATTTGAGGAATTGGAAGATATGGACACCAACCTAGATATTAAAAAGGGTACTTACTACGATCTCACAGTCCTAATTGTGTCAATTACGATTTTTGCAATAGTTGTAACATTGATCGTTCTATAACAAGTAGTTATTAATAAACCATTGAGTCTTTATAAGGAGATTATTGGAATAAAAGTTCTGATGCGTCCGGTTGAAATTGGGAATATCTTAGTGAAAGAAATTCATCAAATACGGTCATTATTTTGAATAGGGTTATATCTGGCACAAGAGTTGTACGTCGGTATTGTTATCTACTAACGCCAGTAAAGTTTTCAACGAATCGTGTCCTAAAAAAATTTAAATGTTTTTACCCGATTGCATTATTAATAAGCTCCTGAAAACAAAAGAAAAATGATTACGCTGTTAATATTTCGAGAATTTCTGAAAGAATATATTATCGAACAATTAATGTTAGTAAATAATTAGTTTTAAGAAGTTAATGTGTTATTTTTTTTTAATGTTTCCATAGAAACCAGTCAATAAAATAATTACCCAATGTTATTAAAAATATCATCCTTTTCCATTATGAGTTCAATAATGTATCAAATATCTTCCAGAGATTTTTTGGATATTTGATTAGCAATTCTGTTTATTTTGAAATATTTTATAAACAATTTAATGACGAGGATTTAGTGATATTTTTTAAATATAAATAAAATCATAAAATATCAAGTTAAATTCAAAGAATGTGTATTGTTCATTCACCTGTTATCTACTTCAATTTCATAAAATTTTGTTGTTTTTTTTTAATTAGTTGCTTCTTTTGAGATTGGCTATGAGCAACGAGAAATATTTTTGACTTAAGAGTTTAAATGAAATGAATGCGTGCAATCATAGCATGATCGAAATAAATTTAAAAAGTAAAAACAAAATAAAAGTTAAATTTCTATTCTATAAACGGTTTTTAACGAATTGCGATAATAATGACCATAAAAGTCGTATTTTTGAGAATCTAATAATTATATTCATTTTGTTTTTTTTTTTAATTAAAATTAGTAAATTTATAAAATGAGTATGTATGCAACTTTATTTACGCTCAAGCGGCCATAAGTAGGACATTTAGACATCTGCATTTACAGTTTTAAATCTTGCAGATAAAGCAGCGCCCCTAAAGTTGACTTAGCTTCTACACAACAGATGGCAGCACACTATTTACTAAAAGGTCGAGTTTCAATTTTATTGCAGATTTAAATGTAAACTTATTTTATAAGCTTCCAATATTTAATTCTAGAGGGCAATTTATTATTTTTGTTATTTTATATTTAATAATAAAATATTGCCCAAAAATAGAAAGTTAGCTTTTAAAAATATCTTTATTTTATTGGAAGTTTATGGAATGTTAACAATCATTATAAATTTATACTACACTAATAATAAAATATTTTAAGTAAAACAAGAGATTCAATTATATGAGTGAAATAATTCTTTAAATAATAAACATATAGGAATATTAATACTAATTTTTCCAATGGGAATCAAAACCAGCGGCCGAATCAGAATCAGAATCTTGAAGGGAATGTCTTTGAATTATTCTTTGAGGTTGATTCGGTGTTCCAGGATTACTATGTGTTCCCGATGTCTCTAAAGGTCGTTTGGATTTTCTTTTTGTTACATATCCTTTAGGAGCTGGCATTTCATCCTATAAATACAAAAGTATAATTAAATGCTAATTAATTACTTCCAATTCTAATGCTATACATAAATGGAATAAAATAATTTGATAAATCAATTCGTACACTAATTTATAAAATTCAAAATAAAAATAGGCAATTACCTAAATATTATATTAAGTATCATACAAAAATTAATTTTTAAAATTTTTTACTTAAATTTATTTATTATTTCAAAAAATCAATATTGGTACATTACTCATTTATTTAAACATTATGCAGTAGAAGTAGGTACGTATATAAATAAAATTATTGCTATTGGACAGAAAAAAATTGTAAATTAAACATAAAATACCTCTATATTCTCCTACAGTTAGAATATGGCAAGTAATTTTAACCTAGTACTCATGCAACATAGTCACGTTTTATTGACGTCATTTTTTGTCATATGACCAAAGATGACTTAGACGTCATTTATAGACAACATTTTTAATCGCACTAATAACCTCTTATTTTCGACATCATAATGACGGATTTTTGTGTCATTTTTGAATAAAACACTTTCCTTATTATATTTGTTGAGTTTTAATTTAATTGTCAGAAAGAATATTTAATGTGTATTTTTTTAAATGTCACAATGACGTACATACATTTCACGATAAAAAATGATTCGTGCAGTGTGTGGTAGACACAATCCACACGCTAAAACTAACCTCCTCAATTAATATAGTTAGGCGTTTATCGAGGATAAGTTTGAAAATGGCGATAATAGCAAAAAATAATGTTTGTTTTGGCCAATATACAAAACCAACATTTTAGATAATTATGAAAATGCTTTCAAAACTATACTCGCTAAGGTAATTTCAGATATTCAGTCACTGTCCTAAATGTAATTTCCTAATAGAAAAAAAGTCGGTCTAGATATTCTAGATAATTTTCATCGAGTAGCAGCCACAATAGCCACAAATTTAGAGTTTGTGTTTAATTTAAACGTCAACCATTAATCATGAAGCCCAATTACTTGAAAGTATTAATGAAAGTTTATCGAAAGAAATATCTAAACAACCCATTTACGCCACTAACGTTAATTTCACGACACTAAATAACCTCTTTAGTCTACGACATAGACTTCTGTCGTTATATTTACGTTATCATTTTGTATGAATAAAAACAACGTAAATATGTCATATCTCTGCTAGCCACTTATGTACTTCATAGTAACTACTACATTGTTACGGTAAAGAAAAGTGGTTTACAAACAAAAAACAATCGCCTTAAAAAGACCAGAACTAGTGCCCAATTACTTCGCTGAACATTCTTGCTGTACACCTTGTTGAGTTAGTTAGGTTTTTGGTAAAACAAAATATAAAGATTATTATTGACGCATTGTTGAATCATAGCCTAAATTTTATTTGACGTTACGGCAATTTTTACTGACACCCAGCCTATTCAAATTGTTAATACGTTTCAGCACCACTGTCCTAGCAAGTACAGCGACGATTGTCTAGTATTTTATTTAAATGTTGCAAATGACATGTGATGTAAGCAGAAATGTGCAATTCCCCTGTATGGAAACCGCAAGTCTGTAGAATTTCTCTCCAGAATATTATTGATCCGGAAAATGCTATATTCAAACGCAGCAAACCTCTCATCTGAGAGGTTAGTCCACGTGCATCTGGTAAATTAGAAGTTGTTCATGCTTCGTCTAAATAAAAATAATACTAGCTTCCAGTTGACAAGAGTCCATTTTAAGTAATCTCTTTCAAAACGAATTTTAGTAACTCTATGTTTCCTGGTGCGCAATGGTACAATAACTGATCTTTTATTGTACAATCAATCACCTTGGAACAACTCTTCGGTCAGAAATTTCTTAAATTTTGAAATGTTGCTAAGGCTTTGCTTAGCTGTAAACTTGTAGAATTGATGTTTCTTAGACGTCAAGACAAAGCTTATCTCTTGTATCTGTAAACCTCATACTACTTGATTCTATTGTTCGACAGTATGTAGGACTAATTGTTCATTGTCAATTAAACACTTCCACGATGTGGATGTGTATGGGCTGTGTACAAAGTGGGACGTTTTTCCATAAAAATATAGGGCCAGCTCTCCTCACCGACCAGATCTACCGCTTTCATTGCCTTAGCTTCTCTTAAGTTGCGCGAACAAAAATGTTTCGTTCGTGAAACTTTTTTCTATTCCCACAGGAAGTGGGACTGTTTTTGTGGAACAATTTGTTATATAAATAGATAATAACTGAAAAATCTACTAGTTTAAAACAATATTTTAATACTTCTGATATTTTTGTAAATATAAGCTGAATAATAAAAAACCAACTACTATGTAATAAAATTATTGAATATTAATTAAGGGTTTCAAAATTGCCATATTATTTCATTTCAAAATTAAAATAATCGATAGACTACTTTTTTACATTTAAATTTAATATTACAAAACAATACTTACTTGACCAACGTTATCTGCAGATCCCCATCCTTTATGGACTTTTTCGGTGATAGGTTCGATTGAGCTCATTGATCCACTCCCAACTCCTAGAAAGGAACTAAAAGCTTCCGTTGTCTTCTTTACGCGAACATTTAATGAGCCTATTCTCAAAAACCCTAATTCTTTATCTAAAATTTACACAGTATAAAAAAATCCAAATAAAAATTCAAAATAAGTTAAAACATATTTACCTCCATACTTATTTTTTCGTCCTTTTAATTCTGGAACACAATACAAATTTTGAATATATTAATTTACTAACATCAAAAAACTTTATTAGAATACGCCCATAAGGATAAATACAATAAATAAACAACCACAACCGATTAAAATATAACTTAACAATAGTATAATAAATATATAAACATTTGGCACTGAAGGTGTTAATAATAATACTGTAATAGCACTGCTGCAACTAAATACTCAAATTTGTACAAACTATACACTATTATCATAAAATTAATGATTCAAGACAATGAAATCAGTGTTAATGCAACAAAACATGCCTTTTAATTTATACATAAAATTAACAGCCTTGAATTATATCACTAATCATTTAAAGCAATCTATAAAATCAACTACAATATTTATAATAATACTAGAAAACCAAGCATATTACAAGAGATGAATCAATGCACAAAATAAGTACCATGCCTTGGAGAGCGTGCATCCTCATTATAAGTTGTAAAATTAGCAGATTTGATAAGATTGCGGTTACCAGGTGAGAAACTTTTGCGAAAAGAGAAGCTTGTATGCTTCGTGCGACCATGCGGTTTAGGAATTCTGTACTCACTGTTTATAATTTTAGGATGGTTGGGGATGTGAGACACTTGATATTGCTCCGGTTTCTTTCCTCTAAAGTCTCTTATATTATGATCTGCTTCTAAAAATAATATCAATAAATTATTAAAGGGGAGATAATAAATTAGTCTAACACATGTATTTTGAAGTTTACTAATAAATGTATAGTATACATATATAAGTTGTGTACCAAATTTAGTAATTAATAATGAATTACAAAAAGATTAACAGCTGCATCATTAAAAATTAAGTTCAGTGAATATTATAATACTTAGAAGGGTTGCTTCCCTTCTATAATGCTTTAGCACGCAAATTCGTGTTTCATAAAAATAAGAATTAAGTAAGCGATTAATATTAAAAATACGTCTTGTAACTTTGTACTTACTATACGTTTCAACCAGCGTATTGAAAAGTTCCTCATGACCAAACAGAGCTGCTAAATGAAGCGGTACATATCCCTAAAATGGAAATATAAATTTTACTTGAGATTATACGGTTGATAATGTGAAATAAATTATGTAATGCTGTTTTAGATGCGTATTTAGGTACGTATTAAAATGAAGTTTGGAATATTTTATATTTATGGCCACTTTCTACTTCTTATTTTATGCACTAATAAAAATGAAAATATAATACAAATAACATAATTTGACTAAAATTATATATAACTTAACTTAAAATAATGAAATTGATATATTATATATTAAATTATAAAATAACTTACACCCATTAATCTCCTACTTAAATTAAATTTAAAATTATTTTTAGGAAATAAATCAAAAATACTCAACGAGAATTACATAAAAAACAAAATTAACAAATTTTTAAAAATAAATATTAACAAAAATGTGTTTTTTTTAAATTTAATTCTTCTTTTCAAGAATTATAAATTTATTTCCTTCAAATGTTTAATTTAATTTGTCTTTCTTTTGCATTTATTTAATTTATTATTTATGTCGTTGTTTTTTGTTAAATTTGTGTAGTATTAATTTTGTATTGTAGTATATAAAGTTGTCGCTCCGTAAATTTTTCAAATTAACATTATCTAGAATCATATACATTTATTCTAAAAAATTATATTGCCTATCGAAAGGAACATGCAGAATATAGACCAATAAAGTTATTGTTGCCTAGAATCGAAGTGCATACTTATTGCACATTACTGTTGATTTTTGTGTGTGCAAATTATGCGAATTTTCGGTCCCGCAATACGCATGAATGTATTACAAAAGTTAACTATCCCGCTGCTATCAATGATAATCTTCTTCCCTAAAAGTATGCATCCGTTAGATACGGTACAAATAAAGCAGATTTTCTTTCAGAATTAGCCAGACACCAAATTGACAAATTACCGCGTGTCCATTTTTATTGTACAAAAATATATTCTAGTCTGGAGACTGTGAAACGGTCAAACATTTGTGGCGCTCTAGAGACAGTACCGTTCAGTCGGCATCAGCCACTTAGACACCAACCGCGGGCTAATGGTCGTCGAGGTACTCTAAAACAATCATCAGTTTCTTCTATGCTGACCATAGCACGGAAAACTGCTTTGATCAATATGCTAAACCTAGCCAAACGTCCATTTTCTCAGCTAGTGACTGTGCATCACAATCTCACTATAGCAAATCATGCGTTTTTTGATTATTGTCAATCAATAAACATCAACATAAAAACAAAAGTCCTATGTGGATAGACAAAAGGCGATGGGGCAGGTTTGATACTTACTATGGACCAGTAAAATGTCTGTACAGAGACGGCGTGAGAGTGATCGCTTAGACATTAATCAAGTCAAAATGCAGACTCGGCAGCACCCATGCCGACAGAACAGCCCTATTTATCTTTTCTTCAATCTTAGAAAGGGGTAAGAAGGTGCCCTAAAAATACGTGATCTCCAAACAAATGGTAATCATTGTACTCGTGTATCTGTTTCAACATGGGATAAATACAAACAAAACTAAAAATAATCCACTACTGCCAATAATAACTTCCTTAAAATTATTTTTAATATCAAAATTTCGAATATGCGCACTGCAGAATAATATAAAAATATCATGCCTAGAGCAAACGATAGTTATACTAGCTCCAGAATTGGCAAAGTACAACATAAATGTAAATAAACAATACTTTTGGACAAAGGTCAACTAATGGACAATATAAAAAAACATGCCAAGAACAAAATAGGGGTATACTAGCACCTGCATTAGTAAAGTGCAACATTAATACCATATTTAGAGACCTTACTTGTGTCCGTACTTGTAAATATTTTTTTTAAATTTTACAAAAAAAAGTGTCGGAAGGTGTGCACAAAATGGGAATGAACAATCCTAATAAAAGAGAACAAACGACGATGCTTCTCGTGACTTTCTTTATTATACCAATAAAAAAACAAATTTTAGTACTTGATAATCACGAGTGATCCACTCTACACCCAATATCTGACAATCGCGCGAGTTTCGGCATTCCTATTCGCTGACAGGTAGGTACTTTGAAATTTTAAAAAACTTAGGCTGACCAAACCAGAATAATGTTGCGAAAAAGCTAAAACTACTTCCACTACAAAGCTCACCCATCAAGCTGCTGCTCGCAGACCCCACAGTTTCAATAAAACATTACTGACCCATACTGAATATGTCAGAACTAATGTCAGAACAATAATTTTCATATTTGAAGTTCAAGTATTTATTTATTTATTTAATGTAATAAAAACGGGATAACCCTGTTACAATTATTACACAATACATATAGGGTACATAATAAAGTATAAACAAACAGCAATACTACTAATAGGCATAAAAGAAACTTATAATACTATAAGACTAACATAATTAGCTAGATAAACCTAAATTAAAAAAAATCGCTTGCAGATCTGAACATTATGAAAATATGAATGTCATGAGAAATAGTGTTATAATGAGTACACATCAAAATTAGTGGAGATTTTGCAAAGGCATTAGGTTTGCATAATGGGACGTACATAGATAAGTGATTCCTAGATATAGACGGAACTTTTTGTCTCATTTCAAGTGACTGAAACTCGTATCTTGACAATAACATTTGAGAATTCCAACCATGTTCAGGATATATACAGTCTTGTTTATTATTATAATGAGTATTTTCATTGAACACATTCCAACTGATTTATGTATACCTGGTTGGAAGGTATCCATACTGGCGCGCAATACAATAACCTACTTAATATAAATGACTTAAATAATAGTATAATAGTTGCGATACATTTGAAGTCTTCAGTAACTGTAAGAATAAAAAAAATTGATTTCATGCAATCCTTGCTTTATATGATCATTAAAAGTTAACTTATGATCAAATAAAATTTCTAAGACCTTGAATTCTGTAACTCGTTTAATCTCACAGTTAGAAAGATCATGTTTATAAGTTATAACATTTACATTTCGCGTGTAAGTCATTATGCGACATTTAGTTCAACTCCATTTACACAGCACCATACATTTCATTTACACAATTTTTTCTTGTAAACTTTCATTTATCAGCATATATTTCATAGTTAGAGTCTAATATGTCACAGGCTTTGTTTATAAAAATTAAAAATAGAATTGGGCCTTAAGGTAGCCCAATATAAGTAGCTTTCGATGTGTTTAATCCGGTTGGTTAGGTATAGTTGTTACACTTGTAACATTATCACTAACACCGCACTCTTTAATAAGTTTTTAGTGATTAGTTTCGTGTGGCATTCTATGACATGCTTGGGGATTTTTTATCCATGTTTGCTGACACAAAGTAGGTGAAAGATGTCAGATTTGTGAAGGTTGATCTTTTTTTCATGAATCCATATTGTTCGCTGTAGATCTAGCGTTGTCCCTTGGCATAGATATAATCAGAAATCAATTCTTCAAAGATCTTCGAACAAGTACAGATACGAGACGATTATAACGGCTTTGTTTCCTTTCTTGAAGACCAGAGTAATTTTTATTTTCTTTCAGCATTTTGAAAAATATCAAGTTTTTAAAATTAAGGTAAAGATATGTGTAAGTGACTTAGCTATTATGTCTCTAATATCTCTAAGTTGTCCGATTTTGTGGTTTGCCTAGACTTCAGCTTCTCTATTTGAGTACGAATCGTCGTTGACAAAAAAAGTTACCTATAATATTATAAACTGGTTTATCCTCAAGAGTTGTGCTAGTATTAATTTGGCTTTTATTGAAATAATTGGAAAATTCACCTACTATATCTTGGCCCGATTCAAGGGTTTGGTTATTGTGTTTCATAATTCCGTGTATGCAAATTAAATTCTTTTTACTTTGAATAAAAAAATACAATTGTTGGGGATTGTTTTATATTTAATTTTAAACGTTTTTTCACTTTGTTTAAATGAGAAATATTAAATGTGTTATTAGATCGTCGTAGTTTTTATTTACATGAATATCATTAATTATTTCACTGCTATACCATTGAGGATATAATCTTTTATGTGCAACTTTGGTTTTGGGCACATGTTTCTCACACTTATCGTAAAGAATATAATAAAAAATAGCACAGACATATTCTACATTAGTACATTCGTATAGATTGGACCAATTTATATTTTATCCATGTAAAGGTGATCTAGATTGGCTTTTCTGAAGTTATATTTATTTTTAGAGGTTTCCTGACATATTCGGTTGATGATGGATTTGTGATACAATTTTAATTTGAAGAGCTGGATGATAGTTATCTTCTTTTATAAGGACTTCATCGGATTTTGAAATATCACATTTAAAGATTTTGGTGGTTAGTATGAGATCTAATATTCTCTCAATGTGATTAGAAATATTGTTGAAATTTGATAGCTTACAATAGTCTGTAAAATTTATAATAGGTATTAATTGGCGTAAAAGGTATTTATATTGTCCATGTACAATTTGAATTCGGAAACGTTAAAATCTCCACATATTACAACTCTGCCTGTATTGAACATAAAACTGATGTAATCAAAGGTTAAAATTGTTAATATTCATCATGCGTAGTAGATGGAGGTATATATAATCCTATAATGTCTACATATGAATGATTCAAACTAATTTTTACAGCTACAGCATTTATATTTGCTATTGATATTGGTGAATCTATTTGAATTTCATGACGACTGAACTTAGAATTTGATGCTATAAGTACTCCTTCTTTTTTATCTCCATTTCTATCCGATGTAAAAACATGATAATTATTTGGGAATAATTCGTTGGTATAGACAGCGGGTTTAAGCCACGTTTCTGTAAGAACAATAACTTCTAAATTTCGAGATTCAACTATATTATGAAAATTGTTTGTTTTAGTGTTTAGACTTCTAACATTTTGGTAATAAAAATCTAAGAATGCCTGTTAGGATATTTTTAGTTTTCCAAATTTATTGAATTAACAATTATTGCTGTATTGGATGGTCAATTTTTCATCGGCAGTTGTTCGTTCATGGAGTTGGTCTCTAAGCTGTTTTATATATGCGCGCTGGTAAGGTATATCATCCGATCAAATAGGTATATTATTATTTTTTTATTTGTTATGAAGTAAATCCGATGACTGTTTGTCAGTAGCAGAACCAGTTTATTCCGGCAGGTTAAATTAAATAATGTTTCTCTCCATCGTTTTTCGTTCGGATATTTCGTTAACTATGTCTGTCATTGCAGCTAATGAATTCGTTTTAATTGTTTCTAGTGATGATATTCTTTCTGTTAAACAGTTTACTGTTTGATTAAGAGCCACATTTTCATTATTTAAATAATGAAAATCCGCCAAGTATTGCAGAATACTTTTCATTTAATTAAATTCCATTTTATTCTCTTTGTAATCATTTAACAGGATTGCTACAGTATTTTATGATATATCACAAAATTATGATGAAGTTTTTTGCAGCAACTGAGTCATCGAAATAGAATTTTTTTAAAAATTATTCAAACTTACATTATCTAATAAATATTGTGAGTTTTAATTCCAATGCTTGGTTTGTAAAGCAATTGTTAAAAAAGGGCATTTATAAAAATCTTTTATATTTTTAATACTGATAAAAAAATTATTATAAAATTGGTTCTAAAAATTAAAAGCCCGATTTTGAATGTATTTGCATAATGTAACTTTGATTCCGAGCGACTCAAATGTGCACATTTTCCTATTTTGTACTTTTACTTAACAAACGATTGATAATTTTAAAATATATAATCTACTTAATTAATAATAAATATCACCTACATTTTTAACCATGGAAAATTTGCGAAACATAAAACACATCACACTTTGCTATGCTGCACTTTATTGGTTTGTATCAAATAGCGAGCAGCTAATGACAGGTGATCATATCTAATTTTTTGACAAATTATTACAAATAATGAAAAATAATGTTCATGGCTGTTTATGTTCAATTTGTCATGACGTCATAATACAACTAGCACTACAAGCGGTAGTGCCCCTCCTCCCAACTATATTAAGATACCATTATAGTCAACCAAGTGCACCCCATGTGGACATAAGCATACAAAAAGTGTCACATCGTCCGAAAATGCATGGACCGCTATGACAATTATCTAAGAATAGATCAACCTTTAAAATGATAAAAATATAAATTAAAATTGTTTGTAAAACTATAATATATTCCAAATCTACTTATGTATTCCTATCATTGGGAATGACCTAAACAGCAGAAATATACATCCTATTATTGATTCTACCTAAGCAATAACCTAACCTAACCAAAAATATAGTAATAATGAAAATATCAAGAAGTTTCTATAAAAATATAGATGTTCGCAATAAAATGATAATCAAAATGGCGCAAACAACTTTACAACTTGTAACTTATTATCATAGATACAAACAATAATTTGTGGTATTTAATCGCTTATTTAAATTATGAAAAAACAAACATCAAAATAAAAACAAAAACAAAATCCCGAATTAATAAAAAATATATAAATTTACAAAAAATATGGAGCTTATTTTTTGGAAATGGTTCTTGATAAAATTAAACACCTAAATGTTTGGTATGTGTTATGTTTAGATCATTTAACAATAAGAAATATTTACACGGATACTTCATCCATGTTATTAATTCCTTGTAACCAATAAAGTATTACAAATATGGGAACACGAATTCTCGATGTCCCATAATGTCGTGCAAGGGGGAAACATTAATAAGCCGCTTGTACAGGTCTACAAATGTAAATGTCATAAACAAGAAGTTTATCAGTTGTATTTAAAGTAAATCTTAGATCTTATATCGTTTATATAAGGAATGCCCGGCATGTGCGGTCACAATAACTGTCTGAGTCACATCACAACCCTTATTGTGGCACTGTCGAGCTACCGGACTTAACTATGTGACAAACATGATAATATTTACAAAAACTAAGGACCACATGAAGACTTCTTTAAGAAAAAAAAATAGAATTTCAGTTATGTCGCATCTTAATATCTATACTTAGTAATCTACAATTTTTGATAAAATATCTTAATTTAAAATAATTATTTATTACTCGGATCAACATTACACAAATTCCCACATTAATCAAAAAACATATAAAGATTAATCAAAACTCACCCCATTCTATTATATCGCGTCAAGATGGAAGCATGAAAATAAAAGACAATTAGTTAAATGATAAAGTGAAAAGAAACGGAAACTAATTTACCGTTTTGGCGTTAACATCTGCTTTGTAAGTTCCTGCAAACAGCTTAATAATATTTAAGTTTCCATGTTTCGAACCCCAATGTAGAACAGTCTGAAAAATAGGAAGGATCAAATTTGTTAAAAACTACATCCGAAAATAAAGCGACATTTTAAAACATGCGGTCATATGACTCCTGTAGATATGCGCCTGATAAAAGTCGAAGCATATGGAGTCGAGTACTATTTAGTACACATGTAATTTTTGTTGAGGCTGTTAAGATATGGGACGAAATACTACTTCCGGCTGTAAAGAGGCCTTAAATACATCGTAAAATATTTGCCAAATTGAATAAGCAACTTCCTAATGTGTGCCAACTATAGAGATGACAGGTTTAGAGTTATAAATTATGAGGGTACTAGTTATGCGGAACTAATTTACACAATTTGTGGTTAATTGCTATAAAGATATACTGCATATTAAAAAAAATCGCATTTTAATGTAATAATTTTTAATTATGGTATAAGCTGCATCGAATTAAAAGCGATGTAAAACGCAGATTTGCAAAATTTAATATTCTATAGGTGAAAATGAACCAAACAATGCAATTAACATAATACTCATCCCTCCAGAATGTTAATACAATATATGAATAATACATTCAATATGGAATTAATATTTTAATTAAGTTAATACGTTAGTGTCAATTTAATTGCATAATCTACTAAATAAAATTCCTCCCCTGCTTTATAATCTGCATGTATTACCATTGCAAAATAGATTTTTGGCAAATTGCTTGACGCGCGTTATTAAAAATGTCATCTTTGTCAGGTTGCATAACAGTGTGTGCGTGCGTCGTAAGAAACTTTTTAATTAATAATGTATTTCTGTAATACTTACATACTGTTGGAATCCGTTGTATTTGATGTAAAACACGCATCATGAAAAGAAAGATTACATATTAATATATTTAAATAATATACAATTATATAGGATCAGTTTTATAGATAGCGAGACAGGAAGTTTAAAAATGTGTAAAATATTTTTTTATAGAGCAGGCGGAGAAGAGGGAAGATATTGTGAAGAGTTTTATTAAGATAATCTATGTTAGCCGCTAATCGAAATGGGAATCTTAGAGGTATATTATTTTTAATAAAGGCGATATTCGCCGTGCTCTCTTTGAATGAGAACAATTTGTAAAAGTGATGCCTTATTAAACAATGCAATGCGTTAAATAGCTAATGCATATGCAGAATTGTAATATCATTTACATAAAACTCATTTTTTCACACGTAGATTTAATGCAACGATTATTAGTTGAAAGATTATTGCAATTTATTGTCCTAGTATGCCAATATATTATAGCATGCTTTATATAACACGGAATATTAATTATGGTAATTATAATTCAATTAGCATTCATTTCAAATTCGTTTTTTTCAAATAAAATACAAGTGCTTTAAAAAAACCAAACAGCCGCTTTTATTTAATATCCTTCAATTCACTACGTTTATAGAACAGATACGGATTTATTTAGTCTTTCAACAGACGCCTCCGCAAGTGCGTTTTAACTTGTCTTGAAAAAAAAAACTAAAGGACTTTACTAGCAGGTTAATTAATTATTTCATTATTCAATGCGATGCAAAAAATTACTTAGGTGCTCTTATGAAGGGCGAAACAATTGTCTACATTTTGTTTGTTGCCGCTTGAAATTGGATAATTAATTTTAAATTTAAATTAATCTATCGATGATATTATATCAAAGAAGTCGGACAACTCAACTATTACTCCTGAATTACTTTTAAATAAATCATATTCTATTTTATTCTTGCATTGTTAGGTATCCAAATCCAGAAAATGTTGACAACTCAGAAACATATTACTTATATTACTTATAAATTTTATTATTTGTATGTAATGCAAGTATGTACTTGGTAAAAGATACATGTGCTAACGATAAAAAATGTAAACAATTAATTTAAATTATCTCACAGAGGCGATAATGAAAAGATAGCTAAACAAAATTTGCATATCTGTATAGAAAACGAGACAATATTTTATTTACCATACACCAATTTGAATTAAATTGTATCATGGTACACTCACATAAAAATCTTTTATAGGTAATATACAGGCCCTAATCATATTACATCTTACCATTAAATGACCATTTAAGAAGATTTTAAATTCAGATTTAATAGAGAATACTTGGAGGAAACCAGTTATACATTAATTCAGTTTATATCAGTCATTTACTGTACCCAACAAAGCGTTAGTCCGATAATAAAATAACTTAATAAAAATAAACATCAATTTGTAGACATTACGAAACGGCTAATTTATATCCTAATTATGATAAGTTTTAAACTGGATCAAACGTTTATGCTATTCTGAACGATCTGGCTCCTAGATAAAAATGTGGCCCAAGAAAATGAATTTATTTGATGGTAGGAGCCGGTTCCGAGGTGTGTTAAATGTTTTATAAAAGATTGGCAGGTGTTGTGCACAGGTGAGGTAAGGTGAGGTTGGGTGACAGGACACGGACCGCGATTCATAAGGCCGACTAATTGAACAAAACGGCGGCGGATATCGAAAGATCGCGCGCTGGACTAATTGCCGCCGGCCGTGCAGCTGAATCCGTTAATATGTTATCATCATCATTATGTAAATGGGATATTCTATACACATATTCCATAGCCAGCACCCGGTAGCCACAAGAAATTCATACGATATCCACATATCTATACATATTCAATAAACCCGAATATTACCACATTTCCAGAGACAAAACTTTGAACCAAATTTTTAAATTCAGATCAGATTGGTGCTTAAGAGATAGCGTTTATGGTCAAGCAGTCACGCCATATCTACTACGACGCAATACATTATAGTAAATTTAATTAAAAGTTAAAAATTATTATTTAATGAAATCTTTGAAACAAAATTGTTCATCTACCAAAATACAATTATTATATTTTTAAATTTAAAAGCGCATATCTCGCTAAGACAAGAATTGCCCTCAAATATATCCGACAATTGATTAGTATAAGTTCCAAGTTCCAATAAGTTCCGAGGATTTTATATAATTTGCCGTATAAAAACAACTACTCTAAATATTGTGAATATAGTATAGCAAATGCTTATACAAAGAAATTCACCATTATTGTTAGTTCATGCTATTTCCGCTTTACACAGTTGTCTGAAATATCAATTTCCAAATAACCCAGTATATGTTAATTAATTTTTGATATCTACGTTTTAAATATATACATTTTTTTCCTGCACGCGTTTTGTTGCTGTTTTGAATGCGCATATGAGGGATTGTTTAACCAAAGGTTTTCTATTTTGTGGGATAACTCCAGTTGTCGATAGTACAATTGGTATTACTTCTACTTTGTGCTATTTCAATATTTTTCTAATTTCATATGCTTAGTCATTATATTTATCCATTTTCTCAGTTATATTTTTACAAGGTTTTCGCCGACAGGTTGAAATATCTACTAGGTAAGTATGTTATCTGGAGCTTCTGAAGAGACAAGAAATATCGTCTCGAAATCGAGATCATGACAAGATATATTTTTTTCCAAGGTCGAGATCAAGTTCAAGACGAGATCTCTGCGAGATCAAAACAAGATCTCGCATTTAAAGAAATGTATAAATAAAATTATTATTTTAAAAATAAGTTTATTTAATAAATATGTTATATTATATGTTAAGTATAAAATTTTAAATATTTCTTTAATCTTGTCAAGATTATTTTAAGATTCAAGATCGAGATCGAGATTGATATGTCGAGAATCTCAGCGAGATCGAGATTTGATTAATCTTGTCTCATCTCGTCTCGACAGAAGCTATAATGTTTAGTGTTTTAGTGTAAGTTCGGTCTATTGAATATTATTTTGTCAATTTGAACAGGTAGATCCCATAGTAGAGTGTGTGTTTAATCCTGAGTAATGGATTTTGGTCGGTAGTTCTAGGTGTATTGTTTGCCACTTTGTTATGTCTGTTTGTGTAGTTAGTCGCTGTAAATCTTTCATATCCAGATATGATGTGTAAGATGATTTCATTTGGTTTGTTGCACTTTATAACAATTGTGTATGTGTATGTGTATTATTCTGCAGTGATCATCAACCTTTTATCATTATTATTAATTTGGAGCAAAATTAACGACGTTTCTAATGGGAGCTTTATTTTTATGCTTGTTTACTTTTGCACACTTTGATGCCATGCAAATGTCAAGTGATTAAAATGCTTGTTAAAAATCATATTCACGTTCGTCATATAATGACCTACTACTTCGAAAAAGAATAAAAAGCAGCACGAGTATTTCTGACAACCGGGGAAGAGGACGAGAGCTTAACAACCCGAACGTTGGCTGAAGAATTCCAGAGCAACCGTTCTACAATCGTCCGTAAGGAAAGGTATGAAAATTGGCCGGATGAGTGCTTCAAAAACTCTCCGACAATAACAAATGGATCGTGTTCGAATTAAAAAAAAACCGACGTTAATTTTGCACCAACCTAATATTGGTATTATTATTATTATTATTGCTAGTAGGACCATAAGGCATCCTTATAATAAACATGGTCGCGAATATTGCCAATTGTGTCTCAACTTTAGCTGCATAGTTTTTCATAGAATTTTTCCATTTTTCGTTGTCATACATGTACAGAGTTCAGCAATTGGTATAAAAGTATTTTTGATAAACGTGTTATAACAATACAATATTAATTAACATTTCTATTATTTGATTTGTGTACGTATATTTATTTATGCAGTTTAATAATCACAGTATAATAAATTAATAATCAGTTACGAATACTAAAAAACAGTTCCGTCGCAAGTTTAATGTTGAAAACGCGGATAAATTCCGTCACGGCAGATAGTAATGAAAACAATAATCTCAATGATAATGAGGTGGATAAAAGACTTTGAAATTAGGGAGAACGCTGGCTCAAATTTTACTGGAAGCGTAGATGCTGCGAGAACAGTTGAAATTATCGACACGTCAAATAGGAAGCAAGACATTCAATTAATTATTATTAAAATAAAATAAAATACCAAATGAAGCTTACTAATTCGTATCTAAATCCATATGAAATTCGAAGCGTTCACAAACCAAAAGATATCGATAAACTAGCTGGTGCGGCTTTCTGGACGCATTTTTGTGAATTTTGAAATAATATATATATATTTCTATTGATTGCAGATGAAGTTTAGCTTAAATGACCCTAAAGTCACCGTTTAGTGCGCTGTGTCAATAGTTGGATCCGTAAAAATTACTTTTGAAGAAAATAAGAAAACGGTTACCATTAACTTAATTAATTAATGTTTAACTTATATATTAAAAATATTATCACGGAGACGTGAGCAAATCCAAGTAAATCAAAATAAATCCTAACAAGGAAATCCCAAACTCATACATTGCTTTTGGTGGAGCGTGACAAATGCCCGCTGAAGGGTCTCTTATCAGAGAAAAAGAGAACGAGATGGGGGGGGGGGTAGAAAGAGAGAGAGAGGGAGGGCGAGAATGCCACCGCACACATTTCGAGGTTTTCTGGCTAAATTACCTTAATTTGAGGGCTCATGATTTTTTTGAGTGATCTACAGCAAACGTATACGCAAAGAGTTCTGAAAAAATATTTAAAAAAAATAGTGAGTATTAGACATGTTAAAAAGAATTATGTGAAACTTTAGATAGATCTGTGTTTGTTTCGCTATTTCACCATTTACGTGTTTTAGAATGTAGTCAATAAATCTCATTTTTCTACTTAAATCTATGGGGTCTTACTTCATCTATTCATAGTCTTATATCAATTATTGCTAATAAATACCTATAACATTGCGCAAGCATTTAGTAGGTTGGTGCAAAATTAACGACATTTTTTACAACAACAAAATTTAACATTCGAACACAATCGGGTGTGTCAGAGAGTTCGTAAAGCACCCAATTAGCCAATTTTCACACCTTTCCTTACAGACTCTCGTGGAATGATCGACCTGGAATTCTTTAGCAAATATTCGGGTTGTTAAGCTCTCGTCCTCTTCCATGCTTGACAGAAGTGCTTAATCGTTAAAATACAACAACAGTCTGCATCCTTTATCATCGTTGAGGCTGGTGTCGGCAGTTTTTTTTTACCGATTGTTCCAGCCTTTTTCGAAGTGGTTGAGCATTATATACTACTATAGCAATACACATTTGCATCAAAGTGTGTAAAAGCAAACAAGCAAAACTAAAATAAAATGACAATTAGAAGTGTCGTTAATTTTGAACTAATCTAATATGTACAAAACATTGCAGATTGTCTACTTCTGATTTTTTGTTGTTCACAAATCGCATTCATATAATAAGATACTGAGAATGTTGCTATTGAATAGTTTTTTTCTTGATATCTTCCTTATTTGTTAAATTGGTTGCATACACCCTGAGTGTTGTTTTTTCCCCTTGATGTCATTTCCGATCCTCCTTTATTATTTACTAAATAGCAAAATTGCCTGGATGACATTATGTTGCTTACGACCAAGGTAAAATCGGTGTTATAAGTTGCGTTAATTTCCATAATTTTAGATTTGCTTCAATTAATATATAGATTTTTCTTGTCTCTTGTTCTATTATTAATGAATCAGACTTATTTTCGTGTTGTGGCTGTTTTCTTCTATTAGATTTCTAGCTTTCTATATGATGTCATCGAATATTTCTAGGTCCTCATTCCAAATTTTCTATGATATTCCTATCTTGTATTTAATTACAAATAAAAAAGACACAAAAATATTTTGCAGCCTTTATGTTACTCTCAATAAAATTGTTATATCTCTAGCAAATTCTCCATTTATGTCAGTTCTCCACTTTAGTTCAAAAGTATTAAAAAATAGAACAGAAATACATCTTTATCCATGCTACTCACGCCAATTTTTTTCTCTCAAATCGCTGAAATCGGTATCGTATCGACCTTCCTCAGCCTAGAGAACAACTTCAAGAGGTATTTCGTCGTTTCTATTCATCAACATCACTATAACAGCTCTCATAGGATATATTGTTGCCAACAATAGTATAAATGTTATTTCAATAATTAATTCCATTAGACAAGATTTGCATAAAATATTGGAGAAATGTAAATTGCTTCTTTATCACTCAGAAATGAAGTTATTAGTTAAACTTTGGATAACAATAATTACATTTTGTGGCAATAACAGATACAAATTCTAAATTCATCCAAATTGATTCAGAAATGGTCTGGCTTATAACAAAAATTTAAATTTTTAGTAGATAGAAAAATGTTATAATTGTGTCTACAAATATTTTTTAAGATTAAAATTTTCGAAAATATTTCATCGAGACAAAAATACTTCCATTGAAACCGTTGTAAAAACAAAAACCTACTATTCTAAACAACTGTAACAATGTTTTTAAACAGTTTGCTTACAATTTAGTAAAATAAATTTTTTATTGATCCAATAGATATTTATTAAAATATTAAATCTTTAAGTTGAAAAAGTATTATTTATTAATTACTTTGTGCAAAATATGTAAAATTTACCATTTTTTTATTTATTTCACTTTTATGAACTAAAATCATGTATTATACGTTTGCTTAGATCAAATCTATTGTGGATATATTTTTCATATATACGCAAAATAAACAAACAGCTCGCATATAAAACAACAGTCGAGGTTTCATGAGAAGTGAGTGCCCAGTAGGAAATCCGTTACCAAGAGTCATAATGTAGGGGCACGCTGTTTGTTTTAGGGCTCCCCGTGGACACAGCGCCCTCCTGGGGCACGCAGCCCCCCTAAAAGCTACTTCTTATCAGATCTCTGCATGATGACAATTTCAATTTAGTCGCGTACCATTTTAACATTACTACATTTGTTCGTCTGGATGATAAAAGAAGGCGAGAGAGAGACAAAAACGATTACGTTAATCGCTGTTACGAGTGTAGACACTCACAAGAACGAGTGTTTATACACCAAGCTCCTATAATTAATTTAATTAAGTAAAAAATTGTTTAATATGAGAAAAAAATCAATAAATTCCTCAGTGGTTTATCGGGGTATCAAATTAATAATAGATAGATTTTTTAAAATAATTTCTGTATCTTATGCAACTGTTGAATAAATTAAGAGAAATGGGGATTTCGGCGTTTGGCGCCGCTATAATAATTTAAATACAAGTCATAATATGTTTTTCGTATCTTTCTTGTCATGACAACGTCCACTGGTTAAGTATGCACGATAAACCATAAAAATGAATTATTTTAGCGTCCACTTTATAGTGTCGGAATTTTTTTGTAAAGATTGTCCCCGACATTAATAACAGGTATGTCAAGGCGTTTTATCGTTAACTAGATTAAAATAAATTTATCGTTAGTGGTGGCAATATAAAACATTTGGCTGGATGCAACGATGATATAAAATATTGTTTTGGCAAAAAATATTTAAAAAAACTAGCAATTATTATGTTCAAATTAAATAGCATACCGGTAATGAACTCCGTCTTGTCCCACTGTATTTTAAATTTTTAAGGGAATTACAACTATTACTATGATTAATTAAGGATGATTGAACTTTAATCAATATTTTTTTAATTAAGTGTTAATTTATAGTAAACGAGAATACTGGTATAATGTATATAAACTATTCCATATCAATAAAACCAAACGTCAAATCGGCGCAGAAATGTTCGCGTCAAACCATAATAATAATTATTAAAAAACAACTAACTATTGTTTTGTTAAAACATTATATTAGTGCAAAATGGATATATAGGACTTTTCGATATTAACGGCAAAAAGTAGAATATTCTAGGTTAGAACAGAAACCAATAAAAACTTACAAATTAAATAAAGATACTTTCTCTAACTATTAGAACTTCTCAGAAGTCTTAATATATAGACATTTTATAAATATTTTGTACCAAAAAACTAAAAAGTAAAACAAATAGTAATTTGACGACTACCAATCAATACATTACAAGATTTAAATAAAAACAAATTCCAACATTCTCAAGTAATTTGTGAACATACCTACATAATTTAATGTTTAACTACAAATATAAGCTTGATAAAGTGAACAATGAGTATGCTACACCGTTCTTCGAAATAAGAATCGAGTATGCTATGTTGGTCCGCATACTTAATGTAAATGTGACAGAATGAAGTAACATAAAACACATAGGTTCTGATGATTTTCAGCGATAAGTCATTTTTCAAGTCTCAGCGAGAACCGGGTCCAAATCCGGTATCCTGTCAATATTTGAAAGATTCTGTTTCGGCCAATAACTTACTAAGTTACTATTTTCTCTAAATAAATAAAAGTATATTAAAAATGTAAGAACAACATGCTATATTAATTATTAAATTGGAAGAAAACAACTAACTGAAAAGTGAACAATACAAATAAAAAAATAAAAAATATAAAAAGTAAAGAATATTACAATTTTAATATTTAGAAGAACTACAGTGAAATCTGTAGTAATGGATATTGTAGGAGTTATAAATAACTCCCGTAACAGTTCAGTTTTAAGCTACTTTACATATATACTATAAAGCGGACCCTCTAATAAGCGGGCAAACACAGTATAAAAATACTGTTAATGTTGCCCAAAAAATTCTTCAGCAAGTAACTTTTATTTTTCTTCTAAAAAACCTTTTTCTTTAATTTGTATAATTCGATGCAATTTTTAATAAAGCACAAAAGCACGTCACGCATGATTGAAATGGTGAAAGAATACCAATTTTTTACTTTTTGCTCTTTTTTCTTTGGTTTAACTTTTGGAAAAAGAATTAATACAAAAAAAGTAAGTGTGTATGAAACACACACAGTAAAACTAAAACTTTAATTTTATTGTGTTATAATTATACTGAAAATTAAATCTCAACATCAGTGTTATATGGTTTATTTATGCACGGCCACCTAGTGAATGCACGCGTCCCCAGTCCAACTTATTCCCATTTGTCACTGCCTGTATGTCTACCCGTTCCCCTTAATTTTTTTACGTTTTATTTTTCCGCCTTTTCGGACTCACAATATAAAAAAAATCACTTCAAAAACAGATAATTTAATAATTTCTACGCTTTTGCCGGTTCGAATCGACAATAGTAATTTTATATTTTTATGAATTCTGCAAGATCCTGTCTCAGATTCGGTTTTGGTCCAGTTCCGGTTTCTATTTTTGATAATGAATCCGGTATCCGGTTGCGGCAAAAAATCGGGATCTGGGGCAGCATAAAAAAACATTTTTAAAATATTCTATTTTTAATTTTACAAAAATGTAAATTTCAAGGAATGGGAACCATTTAGTAGTAAACAATTAAAATTATGTTCTGAAAATGATTGAAAGGTGAGGTCCATTTTCTGCAATGCACTGTTGTAGTGGTTCCTTAAAGTTTCGCATCACATTCTCATCCAAGTCAATATCAC
>JARJEC010091764.1:0-10761 GCA_030264575.1 Tachinus sp. AB-2021 | reverse complement strand
AATTCACGATATTCCCTTTTGGATTAATCGCTGACACAGAATATAACAGCCAAACTTTGATTTATTAAACTTACCTGGTACTATTTTTCTCCACATCTTTCTATCTTTACATACCTTTTTCGTTTTTGTAATATCCATACATTCAGTTATGCATGCTCTATTATTCTTTCCACATCCAACCAATTCTTACATGGTCCTGCCTCCTGTCACTCGATCCTCACTCATTCTTTCAAGTTAACCAAACCAACATAATGTACTTTGCTTATACTGGTCTATCGGTGTTACCGTCAAACCACATACATTCATTGACCACTTATTTTTACATTGTCCACACGAGTCTCTGATATAGATATAACGTTAAAATATGTAAGTTTTGTTTGTAGAAATTTTCATCTCGGTTTTTTTTTTCTAACAGATTTACCTGAGGTCCATAAACCTGTCAATACTATTTATTTAATTATATAAAATTCTTTTATAATTATTGTTTTAAAAATGCACTACGGAAGAAATTTTTATATTAGCAAAATACGAGCTTTATTTATCCTTTGGAACAGCTTTTAAACCAATGAAAATCAACTTGTACAAACACAAATTTTGAGAAATATGTATAAAATTGGAGAATTTAAGCGTTAGAAAATTGTTGATGCGCGCAATATCATATTTTTGCAATTTTTCTATTACAACGCAACGTATTATTAAATAAGAAGAATTAAACAAAAACCAACAAAATTGATAAAAATATAAGATATTTATTTAGAAAAATTTAAAAAATTAAAATTAATGAAAATGAGCAAAGTGGATTGATTGTCACATGACGTCTGATAAATGTGAAGCTTTGAAATCTATTTTTGACAGAAAATTGTGTATGTTTGTTACTGTCACTCATAATATTGTCACTGTCACTAATAATTTGTTGTGAAAAGTGACTAATTTGATTTATTAAAAATTGAGTTGGCCAATTTTTAGAAAATATATGGTTAAAAATAAAATTACGCAACAAATTTTTGTATTGTCTGTAGAATTCTAGTGATGCATACTATAACAAAATACAATCCATTTTTAACTCTGTAATCAAGCATAGGTGTATAAGATTTTTAAATTATATTTAATTGTACTGTGATAAATGTTTCACCACACTGTGGCATCAGTCATCTAGATGTAGATGAGTACACATCGTAATAAAATTAAATATAATTTTGAAATCAGATACATCTGCGCTTTATTGAAGTCATGCCATTAGAAATTAGCCTGGAAAAATCAAAAATGTATTTTGTAGAATTTTAAAAATCTAATTCATATGCGAAGATTGATTAAACATGACTTTACTACTCTCAAGTCACCAAAACCTCTTCTGTGCCAATTACATAAACGGGTACAATTGAAAACTATCAAAGATTAAATTATAAATTTATATATTTTATAAAAACATATTTTAGGTGAATGCTGCTAATTTTTGAAAAAGATGGTTAAAGACATGCGTTTGCTACTTTTCAGATAAATGAACTTCTTCATCAGTGTGTCCGTAAGCTGTGGCATTTATTATGTGAAATATCCAAAGGCGCGTTAGGATGCCTGTTGAAATATTCGTGATAATAACAAATCATATCATGAATGATAGTGACAGTATTAAAAAATTTCAATGTTTCACATCCATCAGGCATCCCACGACGAAATTTATTATGTCATGTTATATTTTTAAATTGTTATATGATTCAATCAGTACATTAATCTCAATTAACTATTTTTAATTAACTTATGATTCAATTATTTTGTGTTACATTTCAAATAATTCCATTTTTAACACTTTTTGTTTGTCGCTTCTTTTAATTATCCATGTTTTACATTAACCAAGGTAATCAATAATTTGCATTGATGTTTTGAATGTTTGACGTAATAATTTCTAAAGTTTCATTGAAGCGGAATAACATATCAACAAAAATTGTTGCTGTTTTTTTTATCTATTCTGGCTTGAAATGTTTACATTTCCATTTCCTTTCAATATGTTTTGTATGTTACACATTCACCTTTAAAAAAATTAAAAAGTGTATTTTTCTATATTTGATATATATATATATATATATATATATATATATATATATATATATATTTGCAACTTTACATCGGTTATTTAAATATCATATTGGTTGATCGGAATTATTTTATAAACGAATATAATTATGTTAATTTTTATGAAATATACAACTAACAACTAGTAAAACGCTTAATTTTAGATTGAATAGATATTGTACTATATAAATTTTTTTGTATATTCAATGTTATAATTATTATATTGTCATTTTAATAACATTTTAAGAAGAAGAATAATGCACTGTATACACATTTTTAATCAAAATAATAAACTATACACTTTAAGCACATAAACATAACTATTCGTACAACATATCAACAAAGCAAGTTAATGGTTTGCAACTGAAACTAAACAGAAAATGTGTTGTATTTATAATCACGGTGCTAAATGTACGTTACAATTAATCAACGCATTTATCGCGCTGACTCTAATAATGTGCACATACCCTTTTCTAGTTTCTCACAATCATTTTCTCAGAGGAGCCTCTAGAAAAAAAATTAGGTCAATGAGATGGCTAGAATAAATGGTTCATTTAGTAATTCATTAAAGTTAATGAAGTGACTTATTACATTTCTTCCACATATTAAACTCCGATTTACATAACTTTTTAATAACAAGTTTCCTTAACTACAAGTTATGTTTTATTCTAAATTCATATTTAGACTAGCATGTAAAGCTGAACGGTTTAATAAAAGCAAATCACTGTTACGCACATGCAATTTTTACGACGCTGCTTTTATTAACTTTCGGATCCAAATTGGACAATATTTGCGATAACAGAAAATACTTGTTTGACATATATATTATACATGTGAGACAGATTTATAAAATTTTTATTACTCTGCCTATATTTGTATTTGACTTACTTTATTATTTACATTATTAGTTATTTACCTAGTTGTGCATATTTGAGATTTAAGGTAATAAGAAAATGTATAGTTTACAGAATCTGATTTATATTGTTGTTTCCCGACTAGTTTTGGCTGTTATATATAGCTATTCTCATTTTGTGTGCAACCAACAATATTACATATATAAATGTAAATCTAATTTTATTTGTATATGTATGCAGAGTGTTTAGAAAATCCAGTCTGCGTAGAATATCTTGATAAATACCGATAACGAAAACAATAATTACGTTTGATTAATATTTATAAAAAAACTAAAATCCAATGATACTAAACTCAACTTTTGTACTTTTCTTGTTTCGTGATAGATAGTGCTGTAATAGAGAAAAGAAAATTGAAATTAAAAATGGCACAGCTTGGTTACAGTTCCACCTATCACGTAACGAGAAATGTGTTAAATATAAAAGTTACGTTTCCGTAGAATCTGAATCTTCAATAAAAAATGTGATTATCTCAAGATAAATACTCACCGTAGTTATGGGGCAGAGTAGGTAGTAGATTTGGTGGAAACTTTGAAATCTTTAAAAACCTCAATTTTTTATTGGAAATTTCGATTCTACGGGAAAAATACGTAAATTTTCTCCATGCGTGATAGGTGTACACATGTTGCTTATTTTTCTCCATAGAATCCAAATATGCATAAAATTCTAAAGTTACCCCCAGCTTACCCCCTGGGAGTGGGTGTGAAAAATTAAATTTAATATCATGGAATAGCTTTTTAAAAAAATATTAATAAAACGTAATTATTTTAAGATATTTGACCCAAGCGGGACTTTCTGGACATCCCGCATATAATTGTAATGTATTTATTTTAACTCGTCAGCGCCACGACAATACCTATATAACTGCTAAAACTTATAACAATAAAAAGTATATTCTGTATACTAGACATTTTCTTATAACCTTATTACTAGAGCTAAGACTTATATGCGTTAAAAAACTGCAAAATATGCGCATAAATAAGCATTAAAAAAATCAAAATCAGCATTAAAATAAGTATAAATATTTATATTTTCCATATAAAACGAATTTAAAAATAATAACTTTTATACTTTTAATAAACACAACAAAAGAAACAAAAGTAAAATTTTAAATAATTATATAAATTTGACAATAATAATAATTATGATTCATTTTTAAAAGAATTAATTTGATATGTTTTTCAAAATTTTTCATTAAAAGGAACCAACTTCTGCCAGTCAACAAGTTTTAATATCCCAAGAAGCAATGATTTTATCTGATGTCTTTCAATTTATAACATTAGTAATTTTTTTCAATGTCAAAATTTCTTAATTTTCTATAAGATCATTGTTTATGTTTTATTTACTATATCTGCACGTACTTTCAACGCTCTTGCTATAAAGTTGCGGATAATCTCTAACGAATCTATCAGAAGAGCATTTATGAAATAGAAAATTGCAAATATGCACAAAACTGCCAAAGTAGGCAAAATTACTGAAAATACGCATCAAATATGCATAAAAATAAGGAGAAAACAAATAAAGATTCTTAAAATATGCACTAAATATGCATAATAACTAAAATATGCATTAAACCCGAAAATAAGCAAAATAAGCCAAAATAAGAAGGTACCATTTACATTATTTTCTTATAATTTGTGGAGACACACATTCAAAATTGATATGCATATAATATTGGTAAAAAAAAATAACGCATATAAATCTTAGCTCTACTTATTACTTACATTATTTAATATTAATGATAATATTGCAAATTGTGAAACCATTAATTAAATTCAAAATATTTAAATTGGTGTTTCGTCCCTAAAAGTTGGTAAATTATCAATCACAGATTGTTACAAAAATACTTGATGTAAAAATATTTTTAAAAAAATATGTTGAAAATTATTGTAATCAATGCCCTACATTATTGTTTACATTATTAATTTAAAAATAGCATTTTTTAATTGTTAAAATTAAAATAATGATAGTCACCTATTTAAATATAATTTAGTATTACAGTGGAATAATTATACAGTTAAAGATGAAAAGACACAATAGATGGTAGATGTGTTGGTTGAATCAAATTCACTAGAAAGTAAACAAATAAGGGTATTGCCTCGAGCTGGTAGTAAGTTGACCCACAGGTGAACGCCTGGTGTCATCTGAGATAGGCTGCCAACGCAAAATAGTAATTATACAAATATGTGAAAATAATTATGCATACTATTTTAGAGAGAGCGAGAAAATAAGAAAAACAAATTTATAATAAAAACAAAAATTAATTTGAATATGAGAATAAAACTTTTAATAGTAAAAAATGCATTAGTTAATAATTTTTCAATTAAAGTTTAAGATGAATAACAATAATAAAGAAGAAAAAAGAAATAACTTGAAACAATAATTACTATCGTTACTCAAACATAATAAATATTAGAAACAAATGCTTAGCATGAGATTAAACTTCTTTTAATTGCATCGAATAAAGTTATAGCGTAAATAAAATTGAAATATTCACACTGTATAAATTTATATTAAGCTATTTCGTAATCTAAAATTTATATTAATGTTATTTTTACTGATTACGTGATTTCACATATAAATTATAGTTTGTGGGTGTAATGATATTTATTCTAGTTCGTGCGTTGTAAAAATAATGGTGATTATCCTGGAATGATCTGTGCCATATACGTAAAAATGAAGAAGCACGAGTCGTTAGTAACAGGTGAAACAAATTATCGTTTTTTTGGGTTCAACACGTGTTTGCAAGTTGTTGATAAAAAATTTGTGCATTTTTATAAACCTCATGTAATATATAGTTTAATTTATCGATATATGACTAAAAGTTTAATAATAACGTTTATTCTATACTTATGTAAAAAAATCATTTTGTATATAAAAAAATATTAAAATTAGCTAAATTATTATGTTAATTACTTTTTGCAATAAATGTATAATATTAAGACTACTTTATCCAATATATCAATTGATATGCTTGTATGCTTATCTTTATAAGAATACAAGGTGAGTCTGAGGAAACAGACCAATAGCTACAGCACCAAAAATGTACTTATTATTTTTTTCGTTTACCAGATTATTAGATTTATTTTATAGATACATGTACATATTTGATCAAACACATCACACACAGGCTCAATTATAATTTCATCAAACGGTTGTTTTAGTTTATAATTGTCAATTATAATTGACTGTGTATGTTCAGCATAAGGGTGAGTTTATACTGGACCGACGATAAGCAATAAGAGTGACAATAGAAGCGTATCGCAGAAAAGTAATACATTGATTTTCAAAAATCCGACAATAACTATTCATGAATAGTCTCTCATCGTTCTAGTCGTTACACAGATTAACTATCTAAAATATAAACTGGTTTTTAAAATTTATTATAATATCAGCTTTCTACGCTATACTTTGAAGTAAATATGTTGAGCAAAAGCACAGTCAATGGTGTTTATAAACTAATATTATTTTTTCATTGTGGTGAGCAAATGTTATTATTTTTCAACTGAAAACAATGACAAGTAATGGATTTAATTACAAGTGAACAAAAAATAAATCTATTATGTAAAAAACTGATATTGACAAATTAATTTTTAATTAAGTGTATTTTTTATACAATCATAGATTAATCTGTATACTATGTATAAAAGTTGTTTCATATAGAGCATTATGTTTAGCTCACTTAAATTATTATTTTGAAAAGTACATAACCTACAACTAAGCAGTATAATAAATTTAACAGCATCAATCTTTCAAATCGTGATATCAATACAAATGCTGTTTATGTTAACCAGAACAAAACAAATCAAAATGTATGATGTCAAAGCTGTTTGTTAGTTGATATCTTCAGACGGATCTCTACATTAGTTATTGTTTCTATATTGCTTTTTTGCAAAAAATGTTGTTTTTATTTTGAATTTTATGCATTGTTAGATTAAATTTAAAAAATGTTTGAATGTTTGTGGTGACAAATTTAACAAAAATATAATGTGTTAAACAATGTTTGCATTCTGTTAGTTATGAACTGTACGTGTTAAATAGCTAATATTATATCTATATATTATTGAAATCAGGATAAAATTTTATATTTTATTAAAATGTGGCGCAGTATATTTCTATTTGAAAAAAAAGTTGATCAAATATTTCAAAAATGTTTGGAAAACTTGGAAAAAATACTGACTACACCACTAGATTCTTCGTAGAAAAGTGCCCAAAAGATGTGTAGAAGCCATAATAGAATAAGACTAATTTAAAAAAATCGCTTAGATTTTCCATCTCAAAACATTAGCTCAAGACAATCTTATCAGAATTTATCTAGCGTTTTTAGTTTCCGAAATAGCATATAGTAACATCAAAATTTGGCCAAGTTGTACATTGTATTTAAATTGGCAATTATTTTAAATTATTGTTTTATTCTTTTAGTATTCTTATTTTTTGATCATTTAATGCATTTCCATGTAATAATATCTTATTCTATGTTTGTCATTCTTTGTGTGTATTTTGTAGCGCTGAGTGCTGAGTAAAGTGCTAGTAAACAGCTAAACGTATCAAATTGATTATTATAAATAAAACTGATTATTTTATTACTTTTTTAACCTTTACTTTTGTAATGCTTTGATTATTGAAAGTTTCTAGATTATATGTTTTCTTTTATGTAGAAAAACATATCAATTTTGCTACATAATATGTTTACGTCTAACGTTATTAGTACATCCATTTCAATCTAGATTAAATCATTAACAAGAAGCTTTTTGTTGGTGAAAATATTGCATGTAAAATACTTGTAAGTATATATTTCTTGTGTCGTAATTATTATTTATTTATTTCGATTATGAAACAGCCTTATCAAGTAAATTTTATCATGTTTGTCTACCAAAATCGCATATTTGGTATGATAAATATTGGCTATACAGTGAGCATTTTTCTTTTATGTTACTACTGTTTATAGTTAACCATGTTTGAGTTGTACTTTCCGTAACATAACCCCAATTAGTTTGATTTAAGCATTGACTATCATACTGGTAAGCTATTGCAATTATAGGTTGTGCGTTAGCACAAGTTAATTATTGAGAAATAGATACAGATCAATATCTACGTCTACTATTTAGAGTAAACAGACCGTAAGTCTGCAACGATAATGCATAACCTAACCCATAATGGTTTCATATTGTGAAATGAATGACATTATAAGTAGCTTGTGAAATATGACTTTGATGGAATGCTCGAAATTGAACATTGTTTACAGTCCGCTGAATTATTAAAATGCTGCCATTTGAATTATTAGGTTTTGATTGTGTGCGTAAAACTTTATTATATGAATATTTTATTACTATTCTATGTATAGAAATATCAAATTAAAAAATAATCTAGGACCCATTATTTTATATTATTCTGTTTCATATATAGTAGTTAGTATAGCAATATGCAAATGTAAATTAGAAATTTACATTATCATAATACAAAATTAATTTATATTCAATATATTGTTATTTGAATTTTTATAAGTGCATTTTACAAAAAATACAGTATTATATATAAAATATTAGAATTGGATTATTATCAGCAATGATAGTCATGTGCATTTTAATGCATTTTTGCTTTGGAAATATATAAATATATTTATACCGATGCCTGCAAAAGTAATCTCTAGAATTTTACAATAGATGATATTGCCGTCGATTTGAACCCAAAGCACGAATTTCGTCGCACACACATTTGATTTCCTGTGTAGCTTTGTGGAGTAAAATGCAAGTTAGAGACTAAAAGTCTGGTTCTCAGTTTATAACACTAACATATACGTGCAAATGTCAATTTTCTGTAAATGTAATAAAAAGTATCAGTTAACCTTTTGAGACAGCATGGCTATACGTTTAAATACTTTTGCATTTACTTTAAAAGTTGTGTGCCAATTAAAAAGTAGATTGTTATTTAATTAAAATAACTACCTAGGTTTCATTAAATCTTTTTGGAAAAACACAGTTTTAATTATAATCAATAACTAGTTCAGACTTAAATGGCTACAAAATATGTGTTTATATATTTTCAATGTACACATTTAGCTACTTATTTGCCATTTAAAGCTAATAAATTGCATCTATCTATTTTTTATGGAAACAAATTTAATTTCGTATATAACATATATAATATAAATTATTGTTTTAAGGATTGTCGCCTATATTCATTCATCCTATTACAAATAACCGCATATAATTGCATACAACAGCGTATAATTGCATATGACCACGTACAACCGCATGTAACCGGATATAATCGCGCGTAATCGCATATTGTATTTATTACATTTTATTTTTGTAACAAAAATTAGTAATTCATTTCAACGTTTGAAACATTTTAAAACGCTCAAGTTTTTTTGTAATAAATGGGTAAATTAATTCTATTTGATGTTCAGAAATTAATTTTAAAACTAAAAAATAGATTTTGTAACGTTAATAGTTATTTAATCAACAAGATTATTAATTAAAATGATTAATGTTAACATGAGTGTTGATTCCATAGTTTTTCGTTGTTTGTTTCTTAAAAATATTCAGAAATTTTTATTTATTTTGATAAAATTTTAAATCCTGATATAATCTAAATACTATTATCAAAATAGTATTAACATTACAGATGAAACATAATTTAAATCTGTCAACTTATTTTTTTATAAGTATATTTTTGCAATAATACGCATTACATAAACGTAAATTATACATTTTATTTGCATCTTTTAAATAACCAATGAATGAGTATACGTGGTGTCTGTGCTTCTAACTTCATGTCATTTTTAAAGCTTATTTTAAAGTTCCTTTAAATGAATGTCCCATTTATTGTATGGTAAGTAATCAAATTTGTTGTTATCAATTGACTTTCATTATTGTGTTAGATTAGTCCACATATTATAACATCTCATATTTTCTTATTAAATGCAATGTTAAGAAACCTCATAATCATGGTTAATGTAACTGTCACAGGATTTGTGATATTTGTGTATATAATTGATTTTTTATTCTTATTTTTGTTATAGATAGATGACATCGCCACAGTGCTGATGAAAAACATTGTCATTTGGATTTATGATAACAATTTTTATTATAAAATAACAAATGTATTTAAAAAAAAATTACATGACCTGTTTTTTTTTATTATTAAATACTTGATTAGTTAGCACGTTAAGTATTATATTTAAAAAATTTAAAATGATAATAATAAAATATAAATAATTGTTTGAATTCTTAAAGAGCAATATGCCATAAATGATATTTTATTTAACAAATATCAATATTGTCATGTTGCACCTTCAATTTATTATTTTATAATAGATTTTAAAAAAAAAAGTAAAAATTTATTCTAGAGATTTGCGTTGAAAACATAAATAATTGTCTAACTTATGTTTTTTATACTGTAGTTGATGTTTTATTTACAAATATTTTACGGAAATAAAACGTAATTAACCACGTATGTAAAACTTTTGTTAAACGTTTGATATTTCATAGTTTACGTTTCAAATTGTAAATAAAACGTAACAATGTTCTTCTTCTTCTTCTTCTTCATTAGCCTTGTGTCATCCAGTGCTGAATATAGGCCTCTTCTAGTGCCTTCCATGTCTCCCTATCTTGGGCTGTTCTCATCTACATGTTTGCAACTACTTTCTAAACGTTGTCTATCTTTCGCATCTGTGGTCTTCCCCTACTTCTTTTAGTTTGACGTGGTCTCAATTTCATCAATTTATGTGTCGACCTGTCTTGGGTCAGGCTTGCAGTCAGTATGTCCAACCCATCTCCAT
>JARJEC010091761.1:0-11406 GCA_030264575.1 Tachinus sp. AB-2021 | reverse complement strand
TATCGAATACACGAGTGCGGTCCCGCGAGAGTAGTTCTTGAAGCATTATAATTTATTTAAAAAAATCAAATTTGCAATAATCGTTAATATACATGAGTTGTATTTGTAAAGTTCATTTCATGAAAAAAACTTAAACATTAATATAAAATTTGCATTTGGACTAGAATGAAATAATCAATAGGAATATATATATATATATATATATATATATATATATATATATATATATATATTATATATAACTAAGTTTTCTCGAAAAATATGGTTGCCAAAAAACTGCATCAAATCATTTTGATTGTAATTTGATCATAAGAGCACGAGACAAAGGGTCCAGTGCACTTTGTAATATTTTGAATGCAAACTTTTTGAGATAATATTCATTGCACAAAATATATTTAATAGACTATTTTCCCAGATTTGCTTTTATTAATAAAATTGGATACTGAAAAATATTAATTTTCCGATTTGTTTATACTAGTGAGGCTAAGCATCTGACACTGACAGATAGTAATTCATTTGTTAAGTACAATTTGTTTATATTGATTGCGTTGCTCAGCGCCAGTGCACTTATCACTGTAATTCTGAATCTGTTTTCGCAAAAATTTCAAAATGGTTTAATATTGTTCATTTATAATTATAGATAGAAATAGTCAAACAAACAATTATTAATTTACGATTTTCTGATTATAAATTTTAAACTTTAATAAAATTACCAATAGTTGGTTTAAATTTGCATTAAATATACATAATTATTTATCGACAAGAAAGAATATAAATAAATATTGTATCTCATAAATTAAGATAGGTAATTAACATATGTCAATAAATAAATAATTAAAAGCAATTTAAAATGAAAATTGATCATTAGCAATTTGAAAATAATAATTGCAGATAAGTTTTTAAATTTAATAAAATGCATTTACTAAGTAATTGGGATTATAATTTTATGTAAATATAATAATAAAAGTCTAACAATATCAAAGAACATTTTATAAAACATTGCACGGCATGTTTGTTAGTTCGATTGCAATAGATGTTTTAGCTAGTTCACTACCACTGCAATAATCGTCGCTTTGCTTCTCTGACGTTCAAAACAAAAAGAAGCACAAAAACTAAATAAGTCCGATTTGTTTTCTTGACACTTATCGATGGTTTTCTTTCGTTCCGGAAAAGGGGGTAGCCAGGAAGGGATAAAGTCGACGACGGGATAAAATGAATCTCTGGGGGATGAACTGAGAAATTGGTGGCTGATATGTGTTAATTCAATTAATAGATATTTATCATAATTTTTATATAATGGTTAACTTAATATTAAGATAATGTGCATCAATAGTATTTAACTTTTGATTATAATTATTAATTAAATCAATAATGTTTTTAATATTTTTATAAATCGTGTGTAATAATAATAAATGAATTACTTTTAATAATAAATAATAATATAGTAATATTATATATTATATAATATATAATAATAGTAATATTTTGAATCAACTGATGCGGACCATAACCCACTAGTAAAAGAATTATAACTTTGGACTCGCGAAACAATTAGGTCTGTTATAAGATTTTTAAAATAATTCAAATCAACACCAAAAAATTTAAGCCTATTTTGTTACTTACTTTATTGTTAACTTTCTGAAGTGCAGGCGATTTTTATTTACTACTACTTGAATCTTTTTCTGTACTGATACAATATTCTCTACTACCGTTGGCTAAAAGCGAGTATTAGGTTGATTTGTCAGAAAACCTAAACTAACTAATAATTAGCTAGTTATTGTGACAGTCTGTGGTTACATTTGTAGTTGCATGTTAGGTTAGTACGCACTTCCACTCTTAAAATACTACTAAAAAACTACGCCCCCCCCCCCAATACATTTTGTGGCCCCCGAACAATTAATTCGGACAACTAAATAAAGATCACCAACAATCAGCAATAAATATAACATTTTTTATGTTGTCTGTGGCCCACTTAATTTAAATTTTTTATGTAGTTCTTAAGTTAAATAGTTTGCCCACTGCTGACGTGTATTAATGTAATAACGTTATTACATTTCTTTTTGTTTTTTAACGTTACGACAACAAGCTCGCACATTAAATAAACGTTCTCGTACTTGTACCTATAATAGATATTTTTGTTGAATATTAAGTGGTCTTTTTAATATCTAGATAATCTAGATCTCAAAACACGATTTCCCTAATGACGTGTATTAAAATGTTCTAAAACACGTTACTAATTTTACTATAAACAAAATTGATATTTGATCAACAAAAAATGGCATGGCTTGATTGGCAACAACGTCGCACTTTAAGTAAACGTTCTCACACATGTAGTATTAATAGCTATATTAGACTTTCCTGCAATAACCACAACTCGCAAAAAATCAGAAGTAACAATAGCTACTATAACCACCTTACTATAGTAAATTGTAGAAACTTGCCTAATGTTACAGAAGAACTCAATCTATCACCAATAAATCGTAGTGGTTCAGGTAACTTTAAGTACAATGTAAGCCTGACAATAGGTGCATCTTTCTGATGCATAATTGATAAACAATCTAGAAAGATAAACAAATACAATCTTTTGTTTCTATGTAGTCAATACTTAAATTTGTTAATTTGTTACCCGAAGAAGTATCCGCAATTCTTGTCAATAAATCCAAATAGAAAATAATTAAATATACCTTTAATTAATAAATTTGTATTAATTAACGTCTTTATAAAGTAGTCAGTAGTTTTTCATACCGAGTAGTGTTATTTTGTTATATATCTTTAACGTAGATTTAACCATAAAGTACGTTTCTACAAAGACAATTTAAGATACTAATCTTTTTTAATCTTAAATTATACAAATATTTATATATTATATTTTTTATCATACACCTCCTTCTCTTCTTTAAACTTAATAAAGCCTCTTTAGTCTCGAGTACATCAATTGAAGCAAAATAATAAAACAAAAAAGTTCTTTCTTCGATTGTATCATTTTGTTGCATTTGTTATCATCAAAAATCAATTCCTAATCAAAAATTCAAAAAGAAACATAGATTCTGCTAAATTCAAATCATGTTGGCAGTATTATTATTGAAAATAACTTATCATTAAATTATGTTTACCAAACATTAATAAAAAAATTATTTTAGTACAGAAACCCAACCATTGCAAATTATTAGCTATATTTTTAACCAATGGGTGTGGTACAGGGAATGTTGTCCATGACCCTTGCTTAATCGCTTACCTCAGGAAAAAGGCATATCATCCTTAATGCACAAATAGTCATTATTTTTCTTCAAATATACGATTTTATAAAAAAATTTATCTGAAATTAATGAGTCCCATTTTAATTTAATAATGTTATTGTAAAAATCAATGCTTACGGATTGAAAGAAATTAAAAAAAAACATAACAAATTTTACCACTTAAGTAACACTTACTCTATAGTCTATAAAATGGTTTCTGCAGATATTTATCATCAGTTTATTTGTTTAAAATTTGACAACAATGTTTAACTAAGAAGAGCATTTTTCTACTTTTTTACTATTATTATTAATCAAATGATGTTCTACTTTTATTAAAACCTACAGATCAATTTTTTAACTATTATTAAATATTAGAGGAAGGAAAGGAAGTTCGGGTAAGTCGTTTTTAACGGCTATAGTATGATGTTTAATCAACCTAATTAGAAATACAATTAACTACAATTAAAAACAATAAAACTCAATTAAAACGACATAGACAAAGCACGCACGTATAAATATGTAGTTAACAAAAAATATAACAATTTATAATTATTATATTATAATAATAAATAGTTAAAAATTGATAAACATTATAAATTTTGTAGTTTGGTTAATTAGGTTAAATTTTAAAATAGAATTATCATAATTAAACATTGCAAATTTTGAGGACACCTGTATAAATACTAGGATCTTATTTCTGAATCAAAACGTAAAAGTAGAGCGTTTAACATACTGTGCCACTTTAGTTCGCGTCAGTTTTTATGATTACAGAAAAATAAAAGCCCAAAGAGAATTAGTCTGGCGTTCATGCCAAGTTATTAAATGAGCCGAAGTCGTTAATTGTTGAGGACTATAAATTAAAATGTTCAGTTTATTATGCATCACGTATGGGTTTTGTTTTAGTTTTTTTGTACATAATATGGTAGTTTTTACATTTTTGGCTTAATGGCAACAATTAATTAAATTAATTGCGTGACATTATTCTATGTCAATGCTATTTGGCAACCTTTCAATCACATCTCAATTTACACAACAAATGCGTTTAATTTGACAGTGCATGTAGATGTATGGACATTAAATATAAAAAATTGTGTAGATAGACCATTCGATTCAGGTGCATACTACATATCTGTATGTGTTAAATTATATCTAAAACAAATAAATATTTACATAAGAATTGCTTATGGAAATATTTGATTTTGTCAAATGAAACTAATTAAATATTTATGTCTATTGCAGTTTAATATAATTCGTTGAAGGTTGCTGCATAGCATTTGTAATATGTACGCACATAATAAAATTGATCTAAAGCTGTACTTATTGCATTTTACCTTTATTTTTATTTTTATTACGTATCTTGCACGATAAGTAAACAAAGATTACAACCACAAAACTACTCTTTCAAAGGTTCTAATATAGTTGTATTCTGTTGTTGTGTTGCACCCAACTGGCCATCGACCATATTATCCTTCAGTCATAAATAGCTTCTAAACGATTTAACTTTGCTATCGATGTCAATTATATCAAGTATCAAATTGTGTATTGATGATTGTCAAAATTTGATTTTATTTGGTTTTGAGAGATAAATTATGTTCCTTTATAATTTATGCCGACTATTCTTTTGTGTTTGTCATTGTTGTTGTGTAGCGTAATAAAGATTTTTTAATGTAAAAGTAAGTGTCATAAAGTTCATAAAATAATAGTTGCAACCAATTTTCTATAACTTGTAGAAATAAAAAAATTCCAATGAAAATTGGCAACTAAAGATAAGCACAATAGTAAGTCTTAAAAATGACAATTTTTTGCGACATTTGTTTTTATAAATTTCGTGTCAAAATAAAAACAAGAGGTCGCAATGCGTACTAAAACTTATCCACCAATAATATATTTCCGCCATCAGTTCTTTACATTAAAAATAATCATTTTAAATTCATTAAGATAAGTAGAATATTGACATGTGTTGGTGGGGGGTGGTATAAAAATAAACATGGATCCAGTCGGTCTGTTTGAGATGTTCGCTTGACCCGATTTTGTATAATTTTTATTTATATTTTCGTATTTCGCGGATTTTGACACTGACTGACACTGATCACGTGGGTTTTATTTTTTGGCATCCCAAAAGCGCCATCTATTGGTTTTTATTTTCTCTCATAGGAAGAAAAGTAATAAATTCTTATCTTTTTTGTGTTTTAGAATATTTTAATGAAACAAAAACCAAAATTTGCAGATTTTAGAGATCTACAAATTTGTTTATATGAAATTTTGTTATAAAATTCATAGTGTTCTAATAAATTGTCAAAATTCTTCTTTTTGACATTTATAATGGCTTTTTATGGTTAGTTATTAAAATATTGATCTAAAATTAATTTAATTCAATTTCTACGGTTAATTTACTATAGAATTGAGCAACTACCTTTCTTTATTTGTTATTATGATTAAATCGAGGCTGTTTATGGCGAGTTTAAAAAATGTGGAAAAATTAACAACCGATTTAAAAATTGTATCTCACACATCGGACTGTTTGTATTGGTGTAAAGGCAGCACTCTTTTGATTAAAAATAAATCAAGTCCATTATTCATCTCACCATACTTCATCCCGAGTCTGTAGCGGCTTCAATCAAGGTTGAGTGATTGAATGATTATATTCTAATCCAAAATTTTATTACCTAATCATTAACATTATACTGTTTTATCTTAAAGTTTGTGACCGTTTGATATTTAATAATTTTGACCTAATGTTTCAACTTCAGCATCTTTTAAAACCCACTTCGATGCATTTTCCATCTTCATATCGCATGGGAAAAAATTACGTCCTCTTGTGAAAATCTAATCGAGCGCGATATTTGTTTGAATTCCGATGGGGACAACAATCCATATTTTCCCTTGCCGCGTGCTCCCCCCATCCAACATTTTACGTTCGGAAGAAAAAGAAGCGAAATAAAAAAGGGAAAACCCCTCGAAACGGAGCGAGCGCTCGCCCAAGGAAAAAAACTGTAAAGTCACGGCTTACTGAGAGCAGAAAAAAAATCGGGCATCCCAAGTGGGAGGCAGCAGGCGAGGGACTATATCTATATATATGGGATGCGATCCGGGCTCGTTTTCAACGCTCGAGTCGGAGTGGGCGAGAGAGACGGGAATTTATTTTCCGCGGCGGTCCCGGGCGTAATTAACCGGCGATTAGATGGATCGTAAAGCGCGCGTGGAATTAGGCGCAATTTTAACCCTTAATATTCCCAGTCAACACTCGGCACATACAGAAATAGCGACCGCAATTTTATTCTAGTGTATTTTTATTTCTCACTTAGACATCGCTATTATGTTTTTATGTTAAAAAAATAATAAACTAATTAATAATATATTGTAATAAAGATAATGTAATTTGATATATTTTAAATGTGTTAAATGTATTATTCAATTTTGAATAGTGCTACAAAAAATAGTTTGCGTAAACAGTTTTTCTTAATTGATAAAAGCCCTGAAAATTAAAAGTAATAATTAACTATAAACGCAAAAGTATTGGAATTGGTTAGTATAAAAATATAATTAAACAAAGTGATCGTTATTAGTTTTGTATGGTCCTAATAAGTGATTTTTAACCATCCTAGCAAACTAGATCATTTTTGTTAGTCAATCAAAATTCGAGTTAGCATTAGCTTAAAGGTCTGTAACTGATCCACAAAAGATATCTCTAAACAACAACACCATTAATAGTCTAATAGATACAATAATAGATATACAGAGTGACAATATTACGTAGATATTAGAGTGGAATTTTAAAAAGAACTTGAAACCTTTTTTTTAATTTGACATAGATATTTAACTTTTTAAATTATTATTAAAAAGACAATGGTCGATTTTTTCAATTTTCAATAATTTTGTGACCCTTTGTGTAGAATTCAAATAAATTATCATAAAAGACCTACTTTTCATTTTTAAGACATATATCTAAAAAATCGAAACCAAATGTTCACTACAGCTTCGGCAGCACACAAAATATTACTTCTCATGATACAATACCATTCACAGTAATAGCATTGCGAGCATCATTTTCAAAATAATAAAGTAATTCCTCCACCTCAAAAGTCACATCAAACAATTACTTTTTGCGAATGCGTCGGTTTCTTGGCAACCTGTTTTGCATTATACCCCATAAACAAACAAAAACCGTTTAGTCTTGTTTTCAAGATCGACTAACAAAAAACAATGTTTGTAATGTTGTTTGGCATTAACGTTTTCTAATACGGAGATGAGATCATTTTAGTACCATACACAATACAGTGTGTTTACAGATGGGGTTTACAATAGGTATAAATGTTCAACATTTTTTAAAATTAAAAAATAATAAATATGGATGGGATCTTGGTCTGCTTATTTAAGAACGTACTTTGCACTATATTAGATTTTTTGAATTTACAAGGGGGTGTGAAGACAATGACAAATGTACGATTATACGATTTATTAAAAAAAATTAACAAACGGTGCTTACAATTTCGATTTATCGTGATATATCAAATTTCATAAAAAAATCGATATTTTTTGTATTAACTTTTTTAACCAAAGTACTTATTTATAATCAATAAGCACTCTTGATTTAAGATATGAGTAAGTATTTAAAAATTATAGGTGCAGCTATATTGTCATGATCATATGGTCATAATTTTGCAATCTTAGTATAGAAAAACTATTTTATTCAAGTATTGATAAACTTTATTTTTCTCATCTAGATTATTTTGTTGAAAAAAAGTTTTGCCCTTTTTGTATAAAAATTGGTATAATGCCATAAATTAAAATTCTAAAAATTATTTGTTGATAAATTTTTTTTAATAAATTGTATAAAAATTATAGTTGTCCTAAAGACTTAATACATGTTTTATTGTCGACCTATAAATTAAAAAATCTTATATGAGAAATGTAAGTTTCTAAATTAGCAGACCTAGACTAAATATTTATTTATTTTATTTTAAAAGAATGTTGATCATTTATACCTATAGGTAACTTATCTGTATAATAAAAGAATTAGTTTTTTCTAAACCCGTATTTTTTTCCTTCAATACAAGGCATTTACATTTTATTTACTTTAAACATCAAAACATTAATTATTATTGTTGTATTTCGGGGACAGGAGATACATTTCATTAAGAGAAATTAATCAAAACATTTTTTCTTTCTACGAGACTAATTGAGGGTGTATCTGGACGCGCCTTCCCCCGACAAATAATATCGGCTCGGATATCGCTACATCCGTGACGATAACAAGAACGAGTTTTCTCAGGCGAGGAACGAATGAGACGAAACTAATTACCGAGTTCGCCCCGAGAAAATTTTCGTTTTCCGCTTATAAATACAGCGCGCCAGAGTTTCGCGGCTAAGTAGGGAAGGGGGTCGGTCGGTGAGCGGGCGGACGGCTTGGGGTTGTATTCGGCAGGATTTCGCCTATCTTGGGGGATAGGACGTGGCGTACTTCTTTGAATTATGAGTCTGATTTAAGACGATATCGAGGTTTTCCGTGTACGTACGCTACCGTGAAACATGTGCTCGGTCCATTCAAATTTATATCTATCACGACGCACCCAGCAAAACTATAAAAACTACATGCATAAAAAATAGTTTTATTATTCCATAACCTATTCTATGGAATAATAAAAGAAGATATTATTTTAATGTTCCTTTTAATTTTCGATTATAAAACTATGCAAATGTCTTAACATTATTTTTCGTACGGTATTTCTAAATTATTTTTATGCAATGCTTTGATACTCTGATACCCACTCTTATAGCTTCAAACGTGTCATGCTACTTACTTTATTTTAATTTAATTCAAATATTCAGAAAACGTTTAAGGTTGCGATTTTCAAACCTACAAGATTTATGTAAAATTCTTATTAGGCTCCGCTGGCACTTATTGGTTTATGTAGCAAAATGAAGATGTCCAATTATATAGTACTTTTGCCACTTTTTAAAATTTAATCCTCAAAATGAACGCAACTAGAAACGTTTAAAACATTATTGCTGCTTCTACCGTTTTCCAAGTTATAAAACAATATATTTGCAATCAAATTGCAAATCGAAAAGTAAATATTGCTGATGCTACTGAACATAAAATAGTTTTAATTTAGTGGCACAACCAAGTGTAGAAATGTCGCGGAATAAAAACTGTCCAATATGTCAAACCTTTAAAAACATAAAATTGAATAAAAAAAAGATGTTACATTAGAATCATTTTATATTCAATAGCATCACCAATATTTACTCTTTCGTTTGGAATTTGTTTTGCGTAAATCCGCTTTATTATAACGTGGAAAACGGTACGAACAGCAAACCCGTTTCGAACGTTTGTAGTTGCGTTTATTTTGTGAATAAATTTTGAAAAGTGGTATAAGTACTATATAATTGAACATCTTTGTTTTCCTAGATAAACCACAAAGCGCCAATAACACAATAAGAATTTTTCATAAATCAATCACGTTTGGGTAATTGCAATCTTAACAATTACAGCAACAAATAGTCGCCTAAAATCTAAAAATAGGAATCATTTTTTGTATTTTTATTTTCCCATTTTGGACGGCCACTGATTTTAGACTATACTAATTTTAACAGGTTGATTTATCAAAAAACAAATCATCTATTAATTGTTAGCCAACGTACTGGTACGGAAACCACATTTTGAGGTATCAACTATAGTTGATGTCTGACGTACGCGTAGAAGCTTCTTGGATTAAGCGTTTTTGAGCGAGTATAATCACATTTTTTTTATGATCAAGTATTAATTTTTATTTGTGGTTTAGAAAATTCCAAAACAAGTGTTTAAGGAAATCATGATATTAATTCTGCGATTTCCTTAACGACGTGTTTTAAGATACTGTTTATACTCTACCAGAGATATTAAAAAAACTACATAATACCTAATCAATTAATAGTTATTTACATTCGAATTTGGTAAGTTATATTTTACCGCCCAACAACATTGCCTCATTAGTTGAAGCGTTGTAAAATACCTTACGTGTGAGATTTATGTGTATGTAATATTTTGGCCAAATTTTGTTATTAAATTATTGAAATATTTATAAAAATGTGCTATTTGTTTGTAAAGTCAATAAAAATAAAATCAATTGTAGTTGCAGGTTTGTTCAACAGATAGCAGTTCATATATTAGTATATTAAATTTTTCGATTAAATTAAGCACTACAATTATTTGATGTAAAGTAGTATAAACTTAATTATGATAATTTTAGTACTTAATCTAAATAGATTTATATGCACAGGGTTTCTTGTAGTTTATTTACAACTCTATGTGTAAAAATGTACATACCCGCAACTGTCATATCCGTATTACACTTCAGAGGGCAAAAAATAGTATATTATTCAACAAGCATATAATAATAGCTCTTATTGATGAAGATGAAGTTTACGGCACGAGCCAAAGGCAAGGTTTCAAAAGCTTTTTAAGAGATTTTTCAGGAACAAATTCTTAGAATAGATCATTTTTTAACAGCTCCCACAAAATTACCTTATGTCAAACATTAGTATTGTCTCATTTTAATTATTGCTCTACCTTTAAAATTTTTGCCTACGCTTCATTTATGGAATTAAAAATTTTGAAAGGATATCTGATAAAATTACTCATGCAGGTTGGAATACTATGGAGAGAAGGCAAAATATTCATGCAGCATGTCTATACCATAAAATCTTATGAACAATACCTCTACAAAAAACTTTAAGAAATAATGTTCATAAGCTAAATATTAGGTAGAGACAAAATTTTTACCACCTCTACACCATTCTCTTCATTGTTTGAGCAATCTTTCTCTTTTCGAATATACATAACGTTTGACTTACTATCGCCGACTGTGCTGGGTTCAAGTTTAGCTAGCTTTAAATAAAAATTAAAAGATTTAATAAGTTGATTAATTAGCATTTAAATTGTTATTTTTTGCTATTTTCTTAAATTTTTTGTTTTATTTTATTTTTTCTCCATTTTTATTTAATTATTTTATAGATATCATTTTATTTTTAGTCCTTTTGTTTGTATTTTTGCGGTTATACATATATGTATTTATATATTTTCTGTTTTTTTTTTGTAAATGTATTATATATATATATATATATATATATATATATATATATAATTTTAAGGGTTGGATGATAGAACAGGAGAGTAATTGCCCAATGC
>JARJEC010091724.1:0-13921 GCA_030264575.1 Tachinus sp. AB-2021 | reverse complement strand
TTGATTTTATAAATTTTATATCATACTTTATACCAAAGGTTGTACGTAGTTCTATACAGGATGGGCCTGGAAAGACTCCATCCTCATTTTTCTCTTTATTGTGGAGTTGAAAGAAAAAATTGAAATAGAAGGTTTATTATTTTGAATTAATTATTTGATGCTAAAATAAATATTATTATAAAACACGGTTAATACGATTTTTTTTAAATGGACACAATTTTTTATTCAAATAACTTATGTATACATTTTTCATCGTTTTTAAACTACTTGTAAATGGAGGATCATTCCCTAAAAAAATTCCACTTTGCATAAAAGCTTTGAACTATCTACGAATGTAGTTTTTGTAACTCTTTAGTGATCCCCTAAGTTTCATTTTTTTGTTCGCTTGTTCAAATCTTATAGCTCCGTCTCGAGACTTTTTGTAAGCCTTGTATATAGACCACAGATTTAAAAAAAGGGTTAATAAATACAAACATTAGAATAAACATAGTAAACAACAATTTTACAAGGGTGATTAAAGAAGTAATTTGCTAATGAGTAGAATTACTAGAACACTCTGCATAAATTAAATTTTATTTTAAATAATTTTGAACAAGGGGGACTGATATAAGTCGGTTCGATGATTAAGTTAGTTTACAGAAGGACTTTTCTTGGCTTTAACAATTGCAACTGATTCTAACAAATTTAATTGTGTAGTTTTACTACAATAATGTAAAATTTGAATTTAGTCCAAGGTCGGAAATGAACAATTATTTTAAAAAATAATTAGTAAATAATGTACAGTTAAAATGCGACAGTCTAAAAAATGAAAAAATCCTTACAGTTTGTACTATATATCGGACATCACATGCGAAACAACTCATAGATTCTGGATTTCCTTAATATCTCTGTACTGCCTTTTGCGTTGAAACAATATTTGGATAGTGTATTAGTGCTTAAAAATTTGTTAAAATTTTCTTTTTTTTTTCGAAATGTTTCAAAATATTAAACAGAAATAAATTTTCTGGTGCTTGGAAATTTTATTTCTGAATAAATTGACTGCATAGTAAGACTGTATTTTATTTTACATGGACAATTCTTTAATTTAAATTTGAGAAAAACTATTGCTGCAACCTATTATAATCTTAATTTTTCAAATACACATTATGCTATATGTATGTACAATGATTTAAGCTGATTATATTATATATATAGTCGCAATAAAACAAAATTGTACACTAAAGTATTTATATATTAGTTGTCAAAATTTTAATACATACTAGGAAGCTTTAAATTGATAAATAATTTTAATAATTGTCTACTACGTATACATTACATTGCGTAATAATTTTGATGTGTTTAACTGGACCCTTATTTTCAAACTAACTGAACCTACTTTATTATGACATAGTTGAGATTTGTTACTTAACAAAGGGGGTGAGCTATTAAGAGCCACCAAAATCAGTCTTAAAGATCATGGAACACGCCTCAAACGTATCCCGTCCGTAGAATTATATGTACGTAACAAGATCACCAAATTTACATATAGAGTGAAAACAATGTCAATGGTAACAACTCAACAAATCTCCAATCAAACGAAGCTTTGAATGTAGGGATTAACTTCTCAAAACTGCATTACGTTTCATTAAATTACCATTTGCCAATTCGCATGGCATTTAACGTTTAGTTTCTGTGAGAAAATAAATTCAAACAAATGTTTAAAAGACTTGCAATAATAGGGGCATTTTTATTTTTCTATAAAACCGTAGATTTTTATTCTTTTATTGTCAATAATAATATATAATTTTAATAACTTAAAGTTAAGAACGTCTATATTTATTATATAAATTAATAATCTCATAGTCACAACTCTTATTTTATATTTGATTCTTTAATTTTATAGAATTTATAATGTTTATTGCTTTTTAAATAATAATTCTATTTTTATTTTGTATATTTATTTAATAATTAAAAAAAAACAAATAAAAATAAAATTATTATTAAAAAAAGCAATAAACATGAACAATGAATCTGTAATACCAGCTAATAGCTATCTATAATTAATACTAAAGGGACTAAAAACTATTGTCTTACATTAGATAATAACAAAATATTGTCTAATATATATTAATTATTATGATAAAATAAAATAAATATAAGGAATATTATAAAATGATGTAAATATATTAACTGGAAAGTACCTAAAATATAAGAGGTGCGAGTTTAAAATTTAATTGTAAAGTGAAGAAAACCTCTTCGTTCCGTAAAATTAATCTAAATGTAGATAAAGGGTCTATATATATATATATATATATATATATATATATATATATATATAAAAGGATAATTAGATGCAATTATATTTTTTCTTTGGAAAGATTTATAGAACCATGATCCAATTGCGCGACGTAATTTATCATTCAATATGTGATAACCGTTTGATTTAAATTTATGTGCGTAAATTAATTGGAAACTATCTGAATTGCACAACTTTAAAACTGTCTGATATTCTTATTCAGACATCCGTTAACTTTGTTACATGCATGTCAAGCGAACGCGTGTATATATTTTATACACGTGCTGCTTAGTAATTATCTCGAGATACGTAATTAAAACCTTCTGGATAACTAAGACCACTAATAACGAAGTTTTGCCAATCAACATGAAAATGGAAGATATTGTAATTACATAAAAATATCTCAAGTATTATTTTTTAAAATATCAACATATATTAAGATCGCTTCTTTTACATTTTATCTTGAATTGATGGACCTGTAAAATAGAAACGACAACCGTCCATTAAGATCAATAAAAGACAAATATATATATATATATATATATATATATATATATATATATATATATATAGATTGTATGTAAAAAGAGGGGAAAATATTATTTATTTATTTAAAAATAATATTTATATAAGTTTTTACATTGTTTAAATTAATTTTGAAAGCAATTTCAATTTTGTTATAGTAAAGCATACACTACAACAGAGCTTTATGTAATAAACAATATTGATCAGTAAGTTTATTTAAGCTTTTATTAACTTTCCAATTCAGTAATATTAGTAGCATTTTAGAATAATAATTCTATTATTATCATCTGCAAATAACGTCAGTTACATTTTATTTTCCGTTATGAATTTATTCAATGCAACTCTATGATTGCCGTTTTATTTAATTTTTTTAATTAGTATTTTGCGATAGACACAGTCAAGATTTTTGACATATCGCAAAATAATTATGAATTTTATATAAGTTTTTTCGTATAAATCAAAAATTTAAATACTTAGTCTATTATTTAATTCGTCTCTTGATTTTCCTTTTTAGAACGGCTCTTCAGGACAAGGGTGGTTAATTAAAAAACGAAAATTTTAATTGATTTTTTATTAGACGTGTCGGATGGTCATTGTATCTATCATCAGCAATTGTTAGTATTGCTCAAAATATATAAAATTAAAACAATACATATACCGTTTGTTCACCGGAATTTCATACAGGACAAGTGTTCGGCTCTACCTAGCCGAGGGATGGGACCGACGGATATATTCCATTCGCGTGTCACGACGCATTTAAATATCGTAATAAACTGATGGGATTATTGTACGAGTTATTTCAAATAAAATGATTTTCTAAAGTAAAAATAAAAATCTAATATTTTTTTAATTTTAAAAATACTTTAAATTAATAAAAAAACTTTAATACAACAGGCAATTCCACCAAATAAAATGTTTCAAAATAAAATAATACTCTAAACTAAAATTAAAAATACTTTTTATATTACAATAGGTTCTCAAAAGTACACGTTTTGCGCCAAACAATAACCCAACCGGTCATAACATAAACAAACGTTGTTCAGTATACAAGGAGTAATTGCATGAAATTGACCCTCGATATTTACTCTTAACTCGTTGAGATTATTGGCCTTTTCATTTTGATGTCCATATAATTTAGATTTAACGTATCCCCATAAGAAAAAAATCGTTAGGGGTCAAGTTTGGTGATCTCGCTGGCCAACGAATTGTACCGTTATTCTTTATAATCTTTTGAAAAAATGCGTTGTGTAAATAGTCCATTACTATTCTAGATTTATGAACAGGACAGCCATCTTGTTGGAACGAAATATTACCAGAATTGTAGGTTAGATTCCTTAGTGCAGGTACAATTTTGAAAAAGATTCAAATAAGTTGCTCTCCTCAAATATCCATCGATAAAAAAAGGTCCAATGATATTATTCCTATAAATGCCGGCCCAAACATTCACTTTTCAGGATTGAAAGTGTGTGTTTAAATTTAATTGCCAATATTCATTTTCAATAGACCAATCACGAAGAATAGATGGATTATGTTTGCCATGTAACGGAAACGTGGATTCGTCAATAAACACGATAATTTCAATAAAATTGTTATCTGCATTTGCACGTTCTCACGTCTAACAAAATTTCATTCTACAATAGTGGTCATCAGGAAAAATTTCCTAATGGGTTTGGTGTTTATAGGAATGATATTTATGTTTTTTAGAATTTTGTGAACTTTACTCACACTAATATTAGTTTCTACTAAAATTTTACAAATGGACAAATTCGAATTTTCTCTGATCATTGATATATTATTTTTTGCTAGTTTTATTTTATTTTATTTTCCTCTGCAAAAAAATAAAAAGCAAAACGGAAAAAAAGGGAGAAATAAAAACTAGAAATAAAATAAAAACCAGACTTTAATAGTCCAAAAAATAAATGCTGCGTTGCAAAAATGTGAGCATAAAAGAGGCCGGCGGCAAAACAAAAAAGAAAAATGTCGATGTTAAATATTATGACAGATCAAGTTATTGTTTCCACGCCGCAGTCTACATTAGTGTAATAGAACTGGCGTTTGGCGGCGGCTTTGCCGGTCCCCTCTCTGAGCCGAGTCGAGCTGAACGTTAGGCCTATGTATGGAAATCTCGTGAACAAACAGTATTATGAATGCATACAAAATATCATTTTCTAATAACTTTTTTGTTATTGATTTTTTCTTAATTAATTAACTTTGTGTGAATAACACTTATATTCTTATTTTTATTACTAAGATTTTTGATTTTTAAAATTAAACTATGGTCAATATAATATTTTTAGGTTAAGAATATTGGTCATATATTATAGCTATATATATTTTATTTTACCATACCAAATATTTTTTATTTTATTAACTTGTTAATTTGTATATAATAACAAATAATAATTTGGATTCTAAATTAAATTTTTAACCAAAATATGTATTATTTGGAATGTGTTTGTTTGACTAGAAAGTTTGTGGTTGTTTAAAATTAGATGTATGGTAAAACACATTTATTTTTAATAGCTCTCATAGTGTCATTATATTTAATATTAAAATTTTTAAGGGTTGGTCCAATATAAATTGCATTGCAATTATTACACTTTAATTTATAAATACCACTTTTATTTCAAACGTTTGTTGTTTCTTTTGCGTTTAATAATTTTAATTTTATATTCTTAAATCTTTTAAATGCAATTGTAATTTAGAAATGTTTTTGTAATAATATAAAAATATATTTGTTATGTTGCAAACATTTCTTATTTATTTCTTTGTTTAAAAAAATGGTTCCTACATTTTTTAATTTTTTTCTTGCATATTATTATTTGCAGATTATTTTATTATATTTACTTCACTTTCAAAAAGTTTTATTTAAAGAAATAAGCTTTATTTAATAAGCAATAGAATACGGATAATTTTTAGTTTATTGAATGAAACAAGTTTTTAGTTATTATTTTTCCTGAATAAATTGGATTTTTATAAATTTTATATATAAATTTTGAATTAATATATGAAATCAAAAAGTCTAAAAAATAATTGTTCAAAATAATTCAAAATCTAATTTATCTTTTCGTAAACCACCAAGAGGGTTTCATAAAATACATTAATACTGTTGACAAAGCTGAGGCAGCTGGAGAATCTTTGTTGTTTCTTTTATCTGTTGCATATTCAAAATAAAGGTTGGATACACCCTCTCTATACTACAAATTTTGAATAACAATGTACCATAAGGGTTACCCAGACGCTGAATTTATAAGTTTTTCTTTCTTATTGACAATTTGCTTTAACCGTCTTCTCAGAGATCCTGCGCTTTATCTGCGGGGTAATAAAATTTTACGCCTCAAATCTATCCGTTTAATAGAGATAACTTTTGATAGGTCTTTGACATTTAATGCACGTATAGATGAGCTGGTCACACGCTGCAAAATAGCGCTAAACCTTATCAGATGATTGAATAGTAGTAATTGGGGATCAAGAAAAGAAGTGCTGCTATATTATAACTGCACAAAGCACTAGGAAGTCGCATAGATCTGACTTCACTTAACAATTGCAATAATTTGTGGATTTAATTTCCAAATACTCTGACACCCCTTGACAGTACATGAATAACTCGAGGACAGATCCCAGGATTGGGAACACTTTTATATTTGTAACCGCGACCCTTTCCTGGATCGCTACACAAGTGCGCCACTTTATATATCTATAACGCTGCACTATATGTGTATCCAAATGTTAAGTTTCTTCAGTTTCAACTACACATACTGCATCCTGAGTGCAAATTCTGTGTACTCGGTTGATCCAGCTCAAACAACCCATCTGGCGCACGTGTAAAAAAATATCTTTGTCTAGACACTGGGTAACGTGAGCAATAAACGTAACGGACTGGCCAATAAAGTTGCCCGTCAGGTGGCCAATAATAATTACATAAACTACTTTTTATATTTCCCAATTATCGAAAATTGTTTATAATAACATAAGTCGTTAAGGATTTGCAGCAGAAATGAAACTGTTTTGCAAACAAAAGAACATAAAGCTGACACATTGGAAGTTGCCGGTAAATCTTACTAGGAGAAGAAAAACACCTTATATCGTTTACGCAAATCGTTTACCTGACTTCTTCGTAACTGCTGAACGGCGGTGTATTGCAGTTCAGCAGTTACAAAGAACTCAGGTAATCCATAACTTGTCACGACTGTTTAACAATACATACCAAATGAATGCGACCGACGTCTGTGAATATCTGTGATATAGGCTGAGGGTCGCAATTGTACAAGACACAGGATAATTACGATTTATTTTTTTCCCATTTTAATTGTTTGTAATTAATTATAGTGGATAGCTCAGTTGTAAAGCGCTAGCCTAGCAAGCTAGAGGTCGTGGGTTCAAACCCCAAAATGTGACCAATTTTAATACCGCTTTCAATCCACTGGTGGTTTGGAAGTCACCTTATAAGCTGTTGGTCCCATCAAAACCCCGCTATGACAAGCCATCGGCTTAATTGGGGGCAATGATGTAAAACATAAACAAACAAATTGTTTATTATTTGTATTTTAGTATTGTTTTATTTGTGATTTTTGTTTACTGTAATATACAATACAAGAAGGGCGCACAACGACTTACAATAATTTCATTTTTGTTTACATTCTGACACCCAAGTCATTTACAGCTCCACTGTTATCTGTGATATTGGCGCAAAGAAAATAGAAAGATGGAAAAAAGTTGGTTGAAAAAAATGAACGTAACGGACTGGCCGATAAAGTTACCCGTCAGGTGGCTAATAATAATTACATAAACTACTTTTTGTATTTCCCAATTATCAAAAATTGTTTATAATAACATAAGTCGTTAAGGAATTGCAGCAGGAATGAAACTGTTTTGAGAACAAAAGAATATAAAGCTGACACATTGGAAGTTGCCGGAAAATCTTACTAGGAGAAGAAAAACACCTTATATCGTTTACGCAAATCGTTTACCTGACTTCTTCGTAACTGCTGAACGGCAATACACCGTCGTAACTGCTGAACGGCGGTGTATTGCCGTTCAGCAGTTACGAAAAAGTCAGGTAATCCATAACTTGTCACGACTGTTTAACAATACATACCGAATGAATGCGACCGACGTCTGTGAATATCTATGATATAGGCTGAGGGTCGCAATTGTATAAGACACAGGATAATTACGATTTATTTTGTTTTTCCATTTTAATTGTTTGTAATTAATTGTTTATTACTTGTATTTTAGTATTGTTTTATTTGTGATTTTTGTTATCTGTAATATACAATACAAGAAGAGCGCACAACGACTTACAATGATTTCATTTTTGTTTAGATTCTGGCACCCAAGTCTTTAACAGCTCCACTGTTATCTGTGATATTGGCGCAAAGAAAATAGAAAGATGAAAAAAAAGTTGGTTAAAAAAATGAAAAAAATGTCTTTCAGCAATAAATGTGCGGGAGAACAAAAAAAAATTGTTGACTACAAAAAAAGCATCAGAAATTTTGTGGGTGGCGTAAAAAAATCGAAGTGAAAAGGAGGGCACGAAATACAAAATTAAGTGCAACTATTGCTCAGTCCTATTACGTAAAGTAAGCTAGCACTATTCTTAACAATCCAGTATTCCTAATAATATTAGCAGCTTGTAGGTTAGTGCACATTTGCCAGTGTCACTACCACTAGAAAGCGAGGCGATCCAAAACATTCATTATTTTCTGTTTAAATATTGAAGTCTACCGGTACTTTCACAGTCTGTATGCAATAGTTTTGTTAAATGTTTTATTTATTTATATGTTTACTCAGTTTTAAACTTTGTCTGAGAGAGTATTTCTGATGCATTCATTACTGAGACTTTATTTGTTACATTATTAAAAACTTTGTCTCAATTAAGTTATTATATGTTGTTTGGTTTGGTTTGTATATAGTAAACATTGCATAACCCATATTACTTTAAATACTCATATAATTTTATGTAATTGCCAGTTTAAATTTTTACTGCGTGCAATTATTGGAACCGAAGTTTCTCAAATTATAATTTATAATTGTTCATTTGAAACATACTATTTTGCAATCTAACAGGAAATATATAATATATAATATAATTATATATTAAAAAAAATTAAATACTTATGATATTCTCTTTAATAATTTATACGAAAATTTAATAAAAACCATCAATAAAAATATTAATTAACAAAAGTGCGTGCCGAAAACGATATAAATTCACACTTTATTATAATGTGTTATAGAAACCATTAAATCAAATCGTACAAAATAATATTATTAACCTTATTTGAAATGTTTCACAAGAAAATAAATCAAGAGAATGTCTTAATGTTAGTTTTATATTTATAGAAACAAGTTTATTATTTGATTTATAATTATATCTAATTTGGAATGTGTTTTAATGCGCATTTAAATCATAAATACAATCGTAAAGAAAAAGTCGATTTTCATATTTCATTGTGAATTTGTAATGTAATATATGTCGTAAACTCACTTTTATTATTTTTCTTTGAAATGTATAGCGATGATTAGCACTTTGTTTTAACTTATGAGCTTGCGTTCTTGACATTTTGTTGCTTGCATTATTTATTTGTGTAAATATTCTTTTATTTTTAAGACTTTTGAAATATTTGGCCAACTTGTAATCAAATATAAAGTATAATGAATTATATTAGTAAAATTTTATTTTGATTTCAACGATATATATTTTGTTAGGTTTGCTATTGTCAATAACGACTAATTTGTTTTTAAATTAAAGTAAAATCTACACAAATCAGATTACGTGTTTTAATTTTTTTACGAAACGTTCTTAATAATTATTTTGAATTGTAAAACTTGTGACAAGAAAATAAAAAAGCTATGTTAATTAATTAAAGACTTGCAAAATAAAGATATATAATTATTGTTGTCAATGATTAATATTAGTTTTTTTCACATATTGGACAGAAATTAGACATTTTGTTTATTAAGGTCATGACAAAAATCAAATTTCTTCAAGGGAAGTAGTTACATCTCAAAGGGAGGAAAGTAAATATACATTTTAAGTTTACCATTTTTCTTACAACTTTAAAGGAATAAATATAAAATTACTTATTAATACTATAGTTAAATGTAACATGTATCAATTGTAAATATTTATAGCAGGCATATTATTAAGCATTACTTTGTACGTTTGCGTTCATTCTAGAAGTGCTGGCACATTGCAAAATATGCACATATTTTTTATTTTCCATATACTGATTCGGACCAAGCCGAGAAGTTTAGTAGCTCGTAGTTTAGTAACTTGCTACTGTACTCCAGTCCAAATAAGCTTTAACTTTCGGGCAACCAGCATCTGCTAATAAACGCGCCGAAGACCTTCTCTGTCATGTAGTGCCTGGTATACTGCTCTGGATTCGGCAGTTTAACCATTTTGCTATTACGTTTGGTATTTTTCCCATTGTATGTTTACCAATAATTTGAATTCAGTATTTTTTGCTTTTAAAACATAAAACGGTAGGTAAGATTAATATTTTAGGGTTACTAAAGATGACGTAAATATTATGATGATAATATTTCTAAAAAAATTGCATTTCTATTTTCCATAAATATTAATTATATTTACGTCATCTTTAGTAGAGCAGATCACGTGTCATTAATATTTTCTGTTGTTAAATTAATCTACTTGCCTGAGCGGCAAGTACGAGCTACACCAAATAATAATAATAATAATAATAATAATACAACTATTAATTGATATTTGAATAAACCAGTGTCATTGCGGCGACGTAATTTAATTAATACATCTTTTAATTGCATTGCGGATTAAAATATTATTTTATAAATTATAAACAATATATTTCTTCTTATTTATAATTCATTTATAATTGTTAATGGTAATAAATGTAAACGATTAATTATTTATTACACTTCAAAATATTTTTAAATAAGTCGGGCCAATCGGAGTTATTTAAAGTATTTTACTTGCTTAGACATTAGACACAATTTCAATATGGTTGTTGATAAAATATATTGCATTAACTTTTCTCCAAACTTGTACTTTATCTTCAGCATTTGATTAGTCATTCTTTTGCCTGTTTTCTAATAAAATATTTTAGATTTTTTTTAGAAATAATATTATCTTTGAATATTTACTTATTAAGTTTTTCTGAATTAGTATACATAATTTAAATAATGAGAACATTTTTAGCTACAATTGATACCAGATTATTATTATTATTACTTTTAATTATGACAGACGTTAATAAATTTTTTCCACTTTCGTTATAAAATGACAAGTTTTAGTCACGTAAATGCATGTTAAAAAGTTAACAATCATACGATTTTGACCGTATTTTCGTATTATATATTAAAATACGGTACAAAACACAGATGATACTGAAACAATACATTCTCAGACCTCAGAAATAGGAGTTACGGTCGTAGGCAACAATACGTTTCATTGAAAACACAATTTGATAGTTTACATATGTCATATTGGTTATATCAAATTTTGTGGTTGTTACAAAGTTGCTATGATTTTGTGTAATGTATATAAAGTAAGGAAGATATTGGAAATCAGAGAGAATTTTTAAGCAAACAAACAAAATGTAGCATTTATAGTTTTTAAAATAGCTTAATAGTAAGGTTAAAACTTTTGCACTTTTTTTAATAAATAGAATAAAAAACCTTAGAGCAAGAGGGCTATAAGCCACAATCTGAGTTTTGAGTAATGCAAATTAAAATACATACAATATGTTAAAATATATGTACTATTTTTCACGTGCTTTGCATACTCAAATGTACACAAAATAAGCATATAATATCAGATTATAATATGTTACTGACATTATATATTTCACGACAAAATTCAATATAAAAATTGGAATTGTTTAAATTTGAATTGTGGCATATAGCTTTCTTAAGATTAGGTCTTCAATTCTATTATTAAATTTCTCATCTGAATCAGTATTTTTAGTTAAACAATACATCCATATGAAAATTGATATTACATCATTTTTCTGAATGTTTTTAAAATATACTGAATGAAACAATTATTTTTTAGCATAGCGTAACAAAACACTATACTGTATTGTATACATATTTATGCAATTTTATTGAATTTAATCTAGATACTGTCAATCTGAATAAATGTTTTGGACGTTTATTTAATTTCCTGGTAGCACAACTAAATAAAAAAGATAAATTGAAACAAATATATGCTAACCTCGTATGCTAATACGTTTACGAATAGGAAAACCTCAAACTAAAGAAAATCAATGAAGTGCGTCCGGACAGAAAATTCAAATTTCTATCGAAGCTTTGAATTTAAAACAAATATTTCTAATAGATCTTAATGTAATACATATTACAAAGTGAACGACATGTATTAAAAAAATTAATTTTAATAATAACTATGCTAGAATATTTTCTAATTATTCATGCTGCCTTTGTTATTTTCAATTAGGGGTGAATATGGCGATTAAATCATGCACGATTTGTATAATTCCACAATTTGCATTTTCAATTTTACGTAGATTTTTACATAATATTTAAATTTAAATGTTTATATCGAATATAAATGAACATGCAAGAATAATTTTAACACACCACATGATATTATTGCTCATAAATATTCAGCTAGGTAATTAATTAATCACTTTAATTGTATTAAATTTGATTTTACATTTTGTAACTATACAAATGTTTATTCGTATTAATGCAATAGTTATGTATGAGAGCCGAAAAAGGCTTTTATGGGGTGAAACGTGATTATTGAATTACGTTTCAACCCTTATGGCCCTTATGTAATGGTTGCTTTGGTTCAGTTTTATATGTAACTATCGAAGCGAGAAATAACAGTGGCGATATTATATCTTATTATTACAGTTTCGTATTGTGTTCAGTGGTTTTCGGTGAATTATTGACTAAGTTGATGAATAGTTTATTCGTTCTTTTTATATTGCTAATATAAATTATTCAAAGGGTATCCACTGTTAAGATGACTGAAATTGCGTGCTATTTGATTTTATCATGATATCGAATGATTCATCATTTTAAAATTATTTCCTTCAAATATTAAATATTTTAAGGTTAACTTTAATACAAAACAAAAATAATATAGCTTTTTAATATCCGTTATAATCCAAGTAATTAGTCTAGCTATGTATACATATTATACAGTCATTATACATGAAGGGTGTGGATTAATTCACCGATAGGGGCCAGTTAACTTTATACATTGTGTTAAAATAAAATACTACTTATAATAATAATAATAATAATAATAATAATAATAATAATAATAGAATCTTTTCTTAAAAAAAAAACAAAAATTTACATACAATTTTCATAAAAAAAGGTATGAGTTCAGGAATGCACCGCAGATGCCTTGGTCTTCCATTCATACCTGCATATTTTTATTACATATACGTAATTTTTTTCCATTATTAAAGTTACATTATTTTAGTTACATTATATAGCGTATGTGTTTATTAAAAGTGTAGATTCAGTCATTAGTTGCCTTGGAGGATTACAAAAAAACAGTATCACAGTTATATTTGAAAAGAGAGCATGTACGAGGTGTGATTTTCAGTAGGTACCGTTTTAATATATAAAAAAATTATTCATTCTGAAAATTATAAAATTAAAACTCCACAAATATATTAAGAACGGTATTTTATTCAACCTATCTTATTCACTAGCCAAATATATTTCGACATCTATGTGTCATTTGACATAGATGTCAAAATATATATGGTTTGTGAATAAGATAAGTTGAATAAAATACTTTTCTTATTATATTTGTGGAGTTTTATAATTTTCTGAATGAATATTGTTGAATTCCGCCATATTCGGACATCAAATATTGAATAATAATAATAATAATAATAATAATAATAATAATAATAATAATAATATTATTAATAATAATAATAATAATATTAATAAAGTTTATTCATTTGGCCAAATTTACATATAGATATGAAAAGTCAAAGAAATACTTAATTCAAATAATGTAAAACATTCACATAATTATTAAATACAGTACTATACGGTAGTGAATTGCCATACGTCGGTTTCATATTCATTTATCGAATAAAAATCGAGCAATTAGTTTTTAATTTTCCGTTTGTATGAATTTAT
>JARJEC010091685.1:0-12120 GCA_030264575.1 Tachinus sp. AB-2021 | reverse complement strand
TGCAAAATGTCGAAGGTAGTCTTTGTTTTGTTTTCAAGAGTAACGTGCGAGTGGGACCGAGTGACCTATGGAAGGTGTTTTTGCGCAACGATTCAAAAAAAACGTATAACACTAGAGGTCCAGAGTATGCTCGGAGACAAAACTAGTGCTGGTTTCGTCTGTGCGCATACTTCTCTAGTATTTGAATGGTGATATTTTACTATGTAATATTGCATTTTAATAAATAAAACAATTTTTTATATATCTTATCACAAAAAATATTTATTAAACTAGACTAGTTTTGACCAATTACGTGGTCATTTATTTATCTTTCTAGTATTATACATCCTTTTATATTGTTGCGCAAAAACACCCTTCATAGGCTACGCTAAGTTGGTTTATTAAGTATTCTATATGGAATTAAAACATAATCAAAGAATACCAATAAAGACTATTGATGGCAATTAGACAAAAGTAAATTTTATGGATAATATAGCAAATATGCTGAGATAAACCATTACAAAATATTGTTACAAATATAAAAGAGACATCACTATGTTTAATAAATATTATAGAAAAGTTAAAAAATACCAACAAATTCTAATGACAGTAAAGAAGATGATTGAAAGGGTAAATCATTACTAAGCCAATGGGTAGTTGAAAATATCAAAATGTATAAAAAGCAAATTTTTGGTTTTTATATTTCTGCTGCTATTGGTTCATTTTTTTGCAAAATTTTCAAATAAAAGTTATAGCTAATACGGTTTTCTGAAAAATTTGCTGCAAAAACTACTTACCGCCAGGCGTTAAATTATATTCTGTTTTTAAAATATCCTATAGTTAAAGGCCGCAGTAGGAAATTGTAGGCTATACAACTTTTCTTTTAAAACTTTTTTCATAACTTTTATAGAAAAAAAAATTGAATACCTATCGCCCTCAAAATGCTGCGTTTTAGCTTGTAGCATATTTTCTTGGAATGTTATAAAAATAATTTTCAGACAAAAGTTGTTCCTACTAATTGTTCAAAAATTAAAAATCATTAAAAAAAAGAAAAACAAAGCAATATCAGCCAAGATATAAGAAACTCCTTTTATCTCGTAATGCACAAGAAAATTTGGTTTGAGATTTCGAGAAAATCCCAATATCAAACTTTCAACAAATTTGCATTCTAAACAATTTTGTAAATATACTCTCCTTTTTGAGCCAAGTTGCCCAGCATAAACAAAATGAAATGAAAAGAAACATGCCAAAAAGAAGCGCAAGTATGAAAATATAAAGAACCGGAAAAAAGTAGATTAATCAAAAATAAAAAGGGTTTTGCATACCCCCAAAAGCAGAGTTAAAAGAAAATGGGGTTGTTTATTATAAAAACTAAAGAAATAAAAAAACGAACTTTTATAATTATAAAAAAGTCGGTTTGTTTGTACCACACAGCAGAAATAAAACTTTTATTACAATTTTTATGAAAGAATTTTTGACCGCGGGAATCGAACCCGGAAACCCTACCATAGACGTTCGTAGACGGTCTCCACAAGCGCTACGTCACCATGCATTGATATGGGGTTATGTATCTAACACTGACAAATATTATTAATTAATTTGTCAAATTCGATTTTTTTATATTATTGTTGCTCCATCTCAATTCAAATCATCGATTTTACATCTTCTTTCTCTTTTGCGTTTAATTTTTTATTTATTTAACGCAAAAAAAGACAGAAGATATAATCGATAAGTTAAATTTAGAGATTCTTTCGAGACGAGAACAATCTCGTCTCGAAACCGAGATCGAGACGAAAATTTTTTTTCAAGAGGAGATTAAGACGAAATCTCAACGAGATCTCCCTTTTAAAGAAGTTTATAAATAAAATTATTATTTTAATAAAAGTTTATTTAATAAATATGTTACGTTATACTGGGTGACAACTGAAACAGGGCCCATATGTTTTTTACTTACGAATATTTTCTTATTAATTTTTTTTGGGTTAAAATACATCATAAAACCCTACTTACCCGCTAAAAATCTGAAAAATATTATTTCCCGTTTAACCGAAAATAACACCAATTTTGTAATTTTTAATGGAACACCCGGTATATTTTTGCAAATTTTATTTAATAGTCCATTTTACATATAAATCCTAATTTTCTGCGGTTTTGGTAACATAACCTCATTTTCTTAAGTCACAAAAAATGTTCAACTTTTTTAATACTTATTGAAAACAAGTATTTGTAGTATCGTTTAATAGCAAAAAAAAGTACTTTTTCATAATACCATGGTACTAAGGGAGCATATAAAAAATAAGTTGCAACCAAAAAACTAATTATGCCATTTATAAAAGCCCGTATTTCATTCAATTTTGAATAATATGGCAAAGTTATTTTTTTCCAATAATCTCATTATTTTTAGATGTTGTTGCTGTAAACATTTTTTTAAAGTTTATTTAAATTCCTTTTTCAAATTTTGAAAATGCGTTTATCTTACCAAAACTTCTAAAAATTTGGATCCAAAATTGCAAAAATATACTTTGTGTTCCTTTTAAAACATCAAAATCAACGTTATTTCCGGTTAAACCAGAGACAATATTTTAGAAAACTTTAGCGGAACAGTAGAATGGATGGATGCGTACCTGTTGTTGTCACCCGGTATATTATGTGTAAAACTTAGAAGAATTTGTCATTAATATGTCGAGAATCTAGGCGAAAACAAGACGAGATCGATTTTTTAAGATCTCGACTAGATCATTTTTTTATAATTTCGACGAGACAAGATCGAGTTTGATTAATCTCGTCTTGTCTCGTCTCGACAGAAGCTCAGAAGCTCAGAAGTCAAATTGAGATAGATTAGCGTGGCGATAGATTTGACAAAAATTACCCGTTTACAAGTTTTACTTAAAAAAATAAAATGGCTTATTTGATGTAAGTAGGACAACAAAATCTACTTTTTACTTCTTAGTTTTATTAAAAGTGAAATATCGTCAACGGGTCTTTATTAAGTTTTAAGGTTTCATAAGTAATTTAGAATATTTGGATGCAGTTTATTATTATTTTGAAATTAATGTGCTTTCTTTTAAAACAATAAACATACAATTCAATTATGTGATTTTTATAGTCATAGCATATTTTGCTGTTTATTAATTATTTTCATAATATTCTATTGGTAATTAATTAAAAATAAATATAAAAAGTGAAAGACCTTTAAGTAAAAAATAAAATAAATAAAATCAATCAATTAATCAATTTTAAGAAGAAGTTAATTGTTTTATTACAAATGAATCTTCTCCAGAAATATATTAACTTTTTAAATTAAACATTTTTGTGGAAACTTTTCTCTCAAGATAATTAACAATTTTGGTTGTAACTATACAATGTATAATATTTTAAAATATTATCATGTTAATAAATAATTAATTATCATTATTTCCACAATCAAAAATTATTTAATTATTTAAAATTACATTATTGTTTTAAAATGTTTACAATTAAATTAAATTATATGTATTAATCGACGCTATTTGTACGTGAATTGAATTGAGAAGAAAATGTTGTTAATATAATTAGATTGATAAATCTTTCTCCAGAAATGAACTGATTGTCGGATAATGTAGTTTTCATATGGAGTTATAAACTAGGATCGCATGAGTACATAATAGAGAAGGGAAATTGTGTCGGCGAGTCAATATATATTACAAACAGATTAGTGTAAATGGGTATTGCAAGTCACCCCAGGGTGGCATAAGTCAATAAGTATCGGGTAGATACCACGGGCCTGGATACCCGTGGGGTATGAATCACAAGCAAATTAACAAGCAGATGAAACACAAGTCCAGGTGATCCACTGATCCGTGTTTGTGATCCATCTGCTTAATTGTAAAGCCAAATGACCACGTGGATTTGTAAATTGACCGCAGCGCAGATTATACGTTGTTGGTTGGGAGTGTGTGTTTCTGACGGGACACCCATCTAATTATATGGACGAGGGTTCATTTGTAACAAATATTTATAATTTATAATCACATTTTTTTAACCAAGTTTATTCACTGTTTTAGTAACATTTATGTTAAATAATTATTATTGTAATTAAACAAATATCTCACTTACTTTTATTCATATAATATATCATATAATAAAATGCCATATTTGTAAAATGTCCAACTCGATATAATTTTGATTATTTAAATCAACTATCAAGCATAATGTTCTTTTAATTAATTTAATTTGCTACTACATCTTGAAGATGAAACTTTTTAAAGACTTGCAGAATAATTAAATAGATTAAAACTAGTAACAATTAAATACGTTAGTAAACTTATAAACATTGAGATAACACATTAAGGTTTAAATAAATTTAAGCAATTTTGCAAAAAACACACGCAGAACAATGAATTAATTAATACCAAATACAATTGATCTGATCCAGTTGTTTCAATTAATTTAACTTAATTAAAACATTATGTTTTTTAATTCAATTAAATAATTTCGCATTAAATATTAATCAAATCATATTGATATTTATTGTGTTTATATGCATTTAATAATGCACTCAATATAGTGTTTTAAAATTAATCAATTAATATTTTATGTTAAAATTTATTAAATACCTTTTGCTGTCGTGATCCATGGCACTGGATGATTCAATTTCACTCGGATTGTATTATTTTATTAAGCGAATATAAAATTATCTATGCAATTACGTCCGTACTGATTTAAAACATCAACTGGAATGTGTAACCTTTCTCGGCTGCCTCGTATCGGAGCGCTGAATTGATAAGAAGCGGTGGAAGAAGTGATCGACATTGAAGATAGAGCAAGGTGATTAATTGTGAGTGAGTTGTTTGTACTGCACGTTCGTCGGTGTGATAAGTGAATATAAATTTAATCAATTCTCTTAGATTCTAGTGGTATTTTTTCACGAATATGTAAGTTTTATTAATGCAATTAATATAATTAAGTCATTTATTAAACAGTGATAATTTATCTCAAGCCATTAAAATATGACAAACTCATCATAATAAATATACGAATACAATTTTATTATTATTGCAAGTGATTGATTAAAATCAAATTAGACTTTACTCTAAATATAGTTTAATTTTCGTAAATTTTAATATAAAATAATAAACATGTTTTCTATTGATAGCAGCTTTAAAATAATTGCTAGAATTAAATCTTCACAATATATATTTTAATAAAAATATTTAAATTTTAATAATATAAAAATTAATTAATGCAATTTTTCATAAATATCGTAATTCGTTTTCCGCTACCTGCCATGGAAACAACATTTCTCTGCTTATTTTCGCGCAGGGAAGTTGAATTTTAATGACTAGTCCAGAAATGACTAAAAGATACTTTTATGATTTATTTACTTGTATCTATGGAGTCAATAAATTGATATACTTTGTTGTTGCTAAATTAAAATTAAAATAATTTTTTTTACAAATTCAGGAAAATTTAATACAAAACATAAAATCGCTTCACTTGGAGCCGTAAAGTACACAAAGTGCAGAGTATTTTGACATTTAGACTGGCTCTTTGCTTATGTGTCCTCACTTTAATGTAAATAATTAAAAATTATTAAAACATGATAAAATGGTATTAAAGTTGTCTGTTGGAGAGGTGAAAAATGACTTATCGCCCATAAACTTCAGAACCTAAGCGACGACATACGTATTTTATGTCACTTCATTCTGTCGCATTAGACGTAGTAGAGTAGATCTTCGTTAATCGAAATACGATTCGGTTATTCTACCGAATCGTATTTCGATAAACGAAGAGTCATATTCACCACCCGCCATTTTCACTATACACAGACAATTTTTGCAAATATTTTAAGATTGTACAGGATGAAAAAATTTGAACGTTACTATAGGCTATAAGACCATCTCGGGCTAATTTTGCGAGATGAGTTTAATGGTTTAATGGTTAACGGATTTTTCTATAATTTTTGGTTTCCAAGGAAAACGTTTTTTTTTAAATTGCCTGTTTCTATTTTAACTTCTGTTTGATTTATTTCTTAAGTTATGGAAACAAGACTAACACATACTAGGGGCACTTTTTTAGGAAGAATCGATATGTTTTTGATCAACATTTTTTTAAAATAAAAATTATAGTGTACTATAATTTTATAAAATGTAAAATTTTATTCCGATTTCTATGATATATAGTTTATAGATTTAAAAAAAATATACTATGTTCAAATGACTATTAGAATTTTAGATTTGCTTAAAACAATTTAAATCGTGGTTTTATTTTGATTATAGTACGTTTTGGACTTAAAATTAAGAAGAAAATAGTGCATTTTAAGGGGTTTATTTATTTTTAGTTACTTTAATTTTTTGTATCAACATTTTTTTATATACAGGCTGGCCAAATTTGGACGTTACTATAGACTATCTTGAAAACTAGAAATGCTAGAAGAATTCTAATAAAGTTATCTCGAGCTAATTTTCTGAGATAAGTTTAATGGTAGTAAACAGATTTTTCTATAATTTTTAGTTTTCAAGGAAAACATGATTTTTCGTAATTTGCCGTTTTCTATTATGGCTTCTATTTGGTTTACTTCTTAAGTTATGAAAACAAAATTAACACTTTTTATGGACACTTTGTTTCGTAGAATCCAGTGGCGTAGTCAGTATTTTTTCCGTAGTAACGTCAAAATTTGGCCATCCTTCCTGTATATATATATATATATATATATATATATATATATATATGTATATATATGTATATGCATTATATGCTTTAAAAATTAATTTCTACTAAACCGATTTCAACTTAAGACAGCTTCAGGAATAACGCTGTTTTAAGCCGAAACCGGTTGAGTCAAAATTAATTAATTAATTAATAGAGCATATAAAGTATACGCAAGAATGGATAACTTCTATAAAAAATGTTTATTAATAATAAATAATTCTTTGCGGGTTTAATTTGATATGGTCTACCATAGTATAAGAATTTTTATTTAAAATAGTTAATAAATACAGGTATGAGGGTTCCTTAATAAATAAAGATTTTCCAGTAACAATGATTTAAACTTGAAATTAGCGCATCTAATCAAGTTTCCAAAGCTAAAATCATAATTAGGAGAAATGTGTAGGTTCTGGTTTGGCAAAAGCAAATAATAATAACAATCTTTATTTCTTTCATAAAATAAAATAGATATACAAAAATAACAATAAAGAACATACAAATCTTTATAGGAAGAAAGAGGGAACAGTTCAAGTCAAAAGTTGATCTACCACTAAACCCTTAACAATAATAGTTTATATAAATAAACAAAAATGAAAACTGCGATAAAAACTGTTTTTTTAAATTATTTTCATATAATTACTAAATATATAATATAACACATACATGCCATCAGAATTGATAAATAGGGCTTCCCAAAAGTCCGGGGATGAAGCAATATGTTTTGAAGGAGTAAAAAATAAATTTAAAATTTGGAGATTACTAAAAAGTCACAAAAAGTACATTTTTAGATAGTTTAGAACTTCCATGCAAAGTGGATTTTTATTAAGCGTTGATTACCCCAACATTTTTGAATATAAACCGTTGTCGAGTTTTATCTTATTTTAAAGGTAATAAAAAATAAATAAAAAATAAAGATATTTGAAGAAATTACATTAAACATTTATTATTAAAATAAAATAAATAAACATGCAAAAAACATTAACATATTTTATTTTCCCATTTGGTAGAAAACCCCTTATAGTTCTTGAAAGAATTATTCGGGTTTTGGTTTATGGGATGTGCTTTTTGTTTCATTACCTTTAAAATAAGATGAAACTCGACGGGGGTTGCTATTAAAAATGTTGTGGTGATCATCCACTAAAAAAACTCAACGTTGCATGGAAGTTCTATACCATCTAAGAATGTAGTTTTTGTGACTCTTTAGTAATCCCCAACTTTTTTTTTGATCGTTCTAAATTTGTCTCCGGACTTTTAGGAAGCTCGCTATTCATCAAAGCTACAAATAATTTTGTAATAAGAATTCGTTTATTTTGGCCTTGTAGAGGTGTATTTTACGATCTCGCTCTTTTTGTGCTAATACTTTATGCCACTTTTAGATTTAGACAATCTGAAGTAGTTAGCATATACATCCGTTCCTCTTCTGGTCTGGTAACTGTTAATTTGATAATGTAAAGGAAAATTGTTAATGTTTTTTCTTATATATTTTAAACATTCTATTGTTATAGAATATAGAATATATAAGCTATCAGTTAAGATTTGAAGGGATTTGTAACTTTCCCTGCTATTATCCCTATACTTCAGACCAATTCTGATGGCCATTCTTTGAAGTTTGAATACTCTAGCTTTGAAGTTAGAATACTCTAGCTTTGAAGTTAGAATACTCTAACTCTAATAAGTATATTATATGACAACACCGACTGACAAATTGCAAAATAAGCTATTTTTAACATTTCGGGTGTTATTGATTTTGATAAATTTTTTAATAAAAAAATTGTAGATAGCGATTTTTTTGAAAGTAAGTTTCTGTGTTGATGCCATTTTAATTCTGAATCAACCGTGGATGTTGTGTAAACTGTAAGCCTGTGATTTTTTTCCAAGCAAAGAAATTACGGTCTTTGATTTTTCTTCATTGATTCATAGGTGCTTGTTGAAAAACGATCTATTTGTTGGTCATTACAACATTTCTCTCAGATTCCAATTTTCTAAGCTTTTGGCCCTTTAAAGATACAGTTGTATCGTCACCAAAAATTGTCGCATGAACATTAACATCTGAATTTGCATCAGTATCAAAATCTGCTTCAGTATTATAATTCGCAGTAAGATTAACGTCAATATTATCAACTGAATGTTAGCTTCAGGATCATCACTGGTATGCCGGACTCTACTACTTAAATTTTTTGAAAAGTTATTAATAAAAATTAATAACATCACGGGCCCGAACACCAAATCATGTGGAACCACATATGTAATGCCATGTCCGAGACTATAGATTGAAACTAAGATTGAAACTAACAAATTGTTTGCGATTTAGTAAATAAGACATTAATAATCGATATGCAGTGAGATCTATATTATAGGCGTATAATTTACGTAACAATATAAAGTGTTAGACGTAGTTGAACGCTTTGCACAGGTCTATAAAAAAAGCAAGTGCATATTCATTATTTTCAAAATAATTAACACATAACAAGTTTTAAAAGCTTAAAGTTGGATTGATTGCTGTATGATCACGGCAATTCCGTTGTATTACGTACAAGTTGCATTCACTATCATGTAGAACAGATATGAGTCGCTTTTTTTTATCTATTATCCAATTTTAGCAAAATCGGGATTTTAATACTTTAACTATTAGTAGTAAAAATATCGAGAAACCTTAAAAAAAATTCTCAAAATTTGTTAAAATTGCTTTAAAATCAAGCATTGGACTCGAATCTCACAAAATCCATTGGATAATATGAGTTTTGATTCTAATAAAATATTTTTTGTTTAAATTTTTAATTGCCGTTGGCAACAAGGTAATAAAATAATAAGATTGTAATTTTTGATTCCAAATGTTTTCTATAAAAATTAGAATGTTCTTACAGATAATAATTTAAATTTAATTTTGTAATAAATTTTTTATTAGTTTACGTCAGTATTCTTATTTGAATTTTTTTTATTAAAATACATATTCTGAAAGAGAATACTTACGCAAATTAACAAAAAATGTAATAAAAGTTTGTTTTTTATCAATTATCTGTAAATTTGAATTCAACATAGACATGTTTTCTATAAAAGCTTACAATATTGTTAATTTATTAGCATCAAAACTTACATTATCTAACATGTGGAGACAAAACTCACAATATTCAAAATAAATGTGCTTGCACTTTTTTTGTCATTTCTCAACAGTTGTTAGTATGGATAATGTGAGTTTTGATACCAAGGGACTCATATAAGCTCACATCTAAAATTGTGCTATAAACTCTGAGATTTTTGCCACATTACTGCACTTTTATATATAAATATAAAACTACTTTCGATAAGTATGTATAAGCACATATTAAATTTATCAAATGTAATTCTAGCAACTGTAGTTTTAATCAACCTTTTCAATCTAAGAATAAAGTTTCCACCGCTATTTATGGCTATATTTGCCATAAATTTTTGTTGCTAAATAAAATATTTATTTTTTATTTATATGGAGTTTTAATTTATTGTTATTTTCAAAGTGATAAATAATATTTTTAAGAATAAATATTAAATGGATGGAGTTAATCTGGGTGCTTGTAACCTGTAAAGGATACTAAACTAATTCTATAGAACAACTAATATAATTTATAGGCAACCAGTATCACAACGCCAATTTGGCCATAAAATAAAAAAAGAATAAATAAAAAGTTTAAAATCAATTATTCAATTTCACGTAGCTACAAGTGACAACAATAAAATGCAAGAATTGTTTCATTCTTCAAAAATAAAGGTAGTTTCTTAATAAATTTAATATTTTTGCAAATTAAGAATTATAAACGCGGAGTCTGGAAAGACGCCACTCCATGTTTATTTCTTGATTATAGATTTTAGAAAAAAGTATTGCTATAAAAGTCTCATTATTTTGAATGTACTTTTAATTACCGAAAACAATTTTTATAAAGCTTTACACAATACAACTATCAACTTTTATTTTCAAATGATTAATTTTGAAATGAACTTAATTTTCTATTATCAAAGAAAGTCTACGTTTTTTCTCTTTCTAATGATGTATACATTTCTATATCAATTATTTGAAAAAAAAAGATAGGGGGCGTCTTTCTAGACTTACGTTGTATATTTAGAACCAATAAAATATTGAAAACATTTGAAAGTATTATCTTTAAATAATTCAATTAATTTTTATCAAAAACTATTAAATAAAGAAAAATATACATCTTTCAGTAAATGCAAGTTAAGTTATAATTATTTTATTTTCTACAGTTTTCAAGGAAAATGGCAAAATTTTAAAATAACCTTAAAATATGCACATATTAATTTTCCGTTGATCATTTATTAAACAGTCTAATTAATGTATTAGAACCCCTATTAACGAATGGCCATTAAATATATTGTTGAGCTGCTAACAAACTATATATTTATATGATTAAAATATATATTTTATTAATAGGTCGATTGTGTTGGCGTCATGTAAGCTACAGATTTGTAAATCTATAAGCGAACTATGGACCTTAACTCGTGTTCTTACAGGATATCTCAAAAATGCAATACCTCTCGTAGTTAAGGTATTTGAACTACTTTTATAAAAACAGTTAACTTCATTTATATTTTTTTGTCAATCTCTGTGAATTTGCTACTGTTATTGCATAAGCTCTAAACGCAAATCTGTAAGCTTACGATTGCTCCCACGGTAACCGTAAAATATTTACAAAAGATATGGAAATCTGTAAGACATAGGAGCGCATAAAATTTAAAACTTCTTAGAAACTCGTAAAGTCTTGCAGATATTTCCTGTCAGCCTCATAGATTTGCACAGAATCGTCCTATTAGTTGACAAATTTGTAATTCTGTGCACACGTCCTGTAAGCTACAGATTTGTAAATCTATAAAAGAGCTATGCTCTATAACTTGTGGTCTTACAGGATATCTTAAAAATACAATTTTGTGCACGCGTCTATAAGCACCGTTCGTAGTCAAAGTAATTGAACTACTTATATAAAGGCAACTAACTTCACATATATTTTTTACGGTAAATTTTCGTGTATTTACAACACTAAATGTCTTTGCATAACATCAAAACGCAAATCTGTAATCTTACGATTGCTTCTACGAAAACCGTATGTATTTACAAAGCTTCCGAGAATTTGTAACAGAATTACAAATTTCTTATAGGCACGTAAAGTCTTACAGATATTTCCTGTAAGTCTAATAGATCTGAACAGAATCGACCCATTAAATTATTAGAAAAAAATAAAACAAAAATTACTATGTTTTTAACCACAAAAAATTTATTTATTAAAATATAAATAAAAATATAGGCGACTCGAGTTTTGACTTATGAAGGTCATTATCTAGTATATTTTTAATTTTTAATAATTAAAATTTTTGTGGTTAAAAACATAGTAATTTATTTCTAATAATGAAGTACCACATAGTAGAGGTCGAAACCATCCTTTCCATTAAATTATGTTACGTTGTGTGATG
>JARJEC010091649.1:0-11302 GCA_030264575.1 Tachinus sp. AB-2021 | reverse complement strand
ATAATAGGTTATGTCATATCCTTCTAATTTTTAAAGAAAACGTAAGATTTTTTTTAAGCAACAATTATTAATTTATTATTTACATTTTATTTCAGAAGGTTTTTATTAATCTCGGTTTAGGAATAACATTAACTTTACCTAATTTAATTTTCTGTAAAATATTTTTAAAATTAAATAAACATAAAAAATTGACAGAACACAATCCATTTTTTTAAATATAGTACTGGCTTAGTAATTATTTAATAATTGTAATATTTTAATTTCAACTTGCTCCAATTAAAAATGTAAATTGGAAGTAATTATTATTTACTTTGTATATATTGATGGGATTATGCGTCTGACACTGTCATATATTAATTTGTCAAGTTTAAATTGTTTATGTGTTGTTTACCACCAGTGCACTAATCGCAGTAATTCTTTCGCAATTTTCATTGTAAAATGAATATGATTTGTCAAAAAAATTAAAATTGGTTAATATGATTGGTTTATAATTATAGAGAGAAATAGTCACTCTCATTTTTAAGTTTTTATTGCCCATAATACTTACTTTTATATTAAACTGCTTAAACTTTAATAAAGCATTTCATAAAGAGTGTAAAAATTGACGAACTATTATTTAAGGTTATTAGATGAGATCAGACTTTATGAAAGGTTACCGCATTCAAATGTTCTTTGATGTAGTAATAGCGTCGCAAGACAAGTGATCAAAAGAAAAATATCCGGTCGCAGGGCAGGAAAACATTTTGTACACAGATGGGGCCAAAAACCAAAATGGCACCGGAGCTGGATAATATGAAGGCAAATACCGCAGAAATCTATTTAAGCTATCCCTGGGCAAATATGCCTCAGTTTTTCAAGCGGAAGTGGCTGCCAATGAGTGGTGTGCTAGGCAAATGATAGAGTCGGGAGTTCAATTCAACAGACCGATTACCATTATGTCCGACAGCCAAACAGCATAACGCCTATATTACGATTGCCAGTAATAAATTCAAACGGGTCTTGAATTGCATAAATAACTTGGATGCACTTGCCACAAACAACAGAATACGCCTGAAAACCGAAAGACCAAGCCATAAAAGGGAACTTTAAGGCCGACCAGCTAGCTAAAAAAGAAACAACTGGTACATATATCTGCTGTGTGAATGCGAAGCATTCAACATGCAATGCACAGTACACTTTGGCAAGCATATGCTAACTCAAGAAAAGTTGAAAACAATTCCTTGGCAACAATTTGAGTTGGTATCTTAGGACATGATATTAATTTTACCGATTATCCTTGAAGGAAATTTAGCGCCTGCACGTTTTTGCAAATATAAAAAATAACATCAGCTGTAAATAAGATGAACTGGAAATGAAGAAGTTTTGTTTCAAATGGATGTCCTGCGAATATTAGTTGTTCTGTCCGTAAATTTAAATGTAAATCAAATCTTTAATTTTAAAGTTATAGGTAAAGGATTCAAAATTTGTTCGTATGTTTGTAGTACTGACCTTTTTTCTAATTATTTTTTCTATGAGGAAATTTAAAATCAAAGATTTACACATTTAGTTAAGATCACTTTGCATGAAATTTGCTATGTGGTATAGCAAATGTCAGACAAGAAAGAATAAAATAGATTATGTTTTAACAGTGGATCGACGCTTATTTGAATATTTACCAGCTTTATTGTGTGTTGACATTAAATAAAATTTGCTTCTTGTTCTATTGCAGATTATTATTCTCATTACTTAAAAAAATTCATTTTATAAAAAAATGAGAATCAACTTATTTTTGTGAAATAGTAGTTTTAATTTTCTTGTCTTCCCCTTTGTATATAAAGTACACATATTAGGAATAATATGGTTTTATACAGTATTTATTTCTCTACAAGAAACGTTTCTTCAAAATAATTAGACTAATGAATATTTGAACATTAAAAGTATAATATGGAGATCCCAATGGTGCATGAACCAATTTTACACCGTGTATATATCAACAAAAGCAAAGATATTATAAATATATTTTATCAATATTATTCCATATAAAATACACAATGTTTTGATTCTATTCACTATTACACAAATAGAAGGTTTTTATTGAGAAAATTAATATTAAACAATGTTGCAATATTTGAAACAATGTAAACTCTATGATTAGTTTATGGTTAATATTTCAGGCCAATATTGATGTTGAGCTTTAAGCGCAATTTGTGTAAGTGACCTAATATTAGGTTTTATGAATTCATTGTTCGGTGTCAGATAGTAAAATTATAAACAAGACATAATAAACGCCTGCATTATTTTCTACGGTCTATACAAAGTCGGTGAAAAATTGTTTTGAAATTTAATCAACTCGATAACTTAATGGAAATAAAATAATTAACAATTATTTATTTTACAATCACAATGGGCTGAGTAATTTTATATTTAATCAACGCTATTATATAAATATCGTGTGTAATATGTTATATATTAAACTAATCTAATTATGTGTATGCAAATATTATTACTTTCTGAAAATTTTATCAATTAGTTACCTGCTGGATATGATATTTTCGACGATAGGAAACGTATCTGTAAACTCGATTGACAGCGTCTAGACAACGTGGGCAATAAAAATCTAATTAATTTCAAATACTTGTGGCAACAATTCAATCTTTTATCACATATCGAATTATATTTGATTGTTTCAAAATTAATGGAGTTTAAAAAAATTACAGAAGTTATTGCTGTATCCCGAGTAATTTAATTATGAGTTGCTGCTTTTCAATTACAAATGCAATTTTAAGTTATTAACATGCTTGCAGACAAATATATTTTGTAGTTATTTTTTTCTGCAGTTGTTTTTCCGTTTTAATAAATAATTTACTGCATTTATTTTATTCATTTTTGTGGTTTTATTTTATAATACTTTTACTTGTACTAGTAAAATATATTCTTTTTTTTTCTCTATAAAATTATTTATTCACAATCATTGTTGTAATATATTTCTAAACTTTTGAAGGTTGGGATACAAGCCATTATTGACTGTAATGACATTCTCATGGTGGGGAAGTAATGATTTTACTGTTTTCTCATGGATGGAAAGTATTTTCACGCAGGGATTTCACAAATGACAAATTAATTTGAACCCAATTATTTTATAATACATTAAATGTTATATCATTCAATAAGCTTGGAGCTTATTTTTATGATAAATAATTATTATTTTTTATAATAATAAAAAAAATAAATTGAATAATAATTGAATTGTTTGAAATATTTTTAATAAATAATCAATAAAAACAGTAAAAACGGTGCAGGCAAGACTCGAACACGCAAATAAGTTCGTTGACAAGCAAGTACACTAACCACTACTCCAACGACGCTACATTTATTAATTTTGCTATTTCGATATATAATAATGCACTAGCAGATTTCCTCTAGATCAGCGATAGACAAGAAGACGATTGTGAATAAAAAGCATACATACCTCGGCAAATTGTTTATTCCCGCTTCGGGCAATTGACAACCGCGGCGCTACGCTCCTTGGTTAGCAACTTTTACTGCCTCTAAGACTTTTGAATTCCATAGCAACAAAAACATCACTGTTCAAACATTTAAAAAATGTGACATTTCAATATCCTGATGATTAGACATCAACAAATCGTGTAATTTTTATTAAAATTAAAATCAATTATTTATGTTTAAACAGAATTAAACGAAGCAATAATAATAAAGTTTAACTGTTATCCGCTGATTGATAAATTGTTATAAAACTCTAAAATATGTTTGTGCATTCAAAACTGATTGCATTTAAATGTCACGTTCTGGCACAATTGCATACGGGTAATCCTTGTATAAGGGTATTAATGAAACGATTGAATTATCAGATTACAGATATGATTTTATTTTTGTGTTATGTTTATCATACATTTGCAAATACGATAGTTATAGATTTTAATATTATTTTGTACCAGAAAACAATGCCCGTATACAATTAAAAAGAATACTTTCCTATATTGTGTCAGGTGTAGAATATATTAAAACTTTCCTTTACCGATAACATCTAACATGTGTGCATCAAACTTAAATGTAAACAAGCATTTCAAACTTCGATGAGGGTGTGTGATGCATGCACTGGAATATAGTATAGATATTACAGCAATGTGTAAATTACATAAATCAATATTAAAACAGAAAGAATATTGTTTATATATAATAATATTAATTGCGATTAAATGGATGGAAATTTATTATTCAAATCTCTTTATGTAAATTTAATCAAGAAAACACTAGACACATAAAGGAACCCTTTCTATATTTAATTAATCCTAACAATTGTCCTTTCTTATATCTGACGAGCATTTTTCCCTTATTTGATAATTCAAAAGGGAACCTTACACTTCGTCAAGATAACCGTCGTTCTTGAGGATTACCTAGTTCATCGTTTTAATTATGCTAGTCGTGTTATTATGAGATGTTTAATGAAAGTGAATAAGCTTAATATGCAAAGTTTATTTATCTTACAAAATTACATTAAATTGAAATTCAATTTTTTTATGAAATATTTAGCTTCTGCTTTATTGTTGATATTCTATTTTCTTAATTAACATGTATAAAATAATATCATTTTTGGTAGTATTTGTTTTTAAATATATTTTTAACGCTCACCAGGCGCCATTGGCGGAAGGTCGGGTCAAATTGCCCTGCGCCTATGGGGTAAATTAAATTTAAAAAAATGTTATTGTTGAATTAAAGTTTTAACAATAAAATAAAAACTATATTTTTTAAATGAAGTCAAAGTGATTGGTTGTGTGCTTTTCTAGTAAACGATAAAGGAAGCTAGACTAAATGTCTAGAACAACCAATAGGATTTACAGACAACCAGTATCACAACGCCTATCTGGCCATAGAATCAAAATGATTAAGTTAAAAGTTTATAATCAATTATCCAAATCGACACCGTTGTAAACGGCAACAATGAAATGCACCTTCACAAGAGATCATCTGTGATTTCCGCATCGCATTGAAACAAAAATAAACCAAATAATTGTTTAACGTGTTTAGTGCCACCTCAAATAATAATGAAGTCAAAGTGAGTGGTTGTGTAGATAACAAAACAAAAATGCAGTCTACAACCATATAAATCATTCTGAAAATTATAAAATTAAAATTATTCTATTAAATACATCTACATTGTTTTACATTGACAGAAAGAATATAAAATCGACATTTCATACCATAAGTATAAATATTATATATTTAATTTAAATAAAATAAATTAAATTAGACTTGTATCTTATAAATTAAATAATAAAATGTAGTTTTTAAACTAAAGCCCCTAATTAACTACGCATAAGTGTAAAACACATCCATGCACAGTAAACCGTTCAGTAGTGAAACACGAGCAGCAAAAATAAACTGAATTCTAACAGGCAGTTACCGTTACAAACTTCTTTCTGTGAACTGTTTAAGCATTACTTTCAATTTGTTGGACTCCGTTAAATCTCAAACAAAAGTTTGCTCCTGGAATATAAATACAAATCATTGGCAAAATTTTGCACTGTTGCAATTTTAAAAACATATGCAATATTTTTTGGTTATTTTCATTTGTTAATATTAGAAACGGTAGTGTATCATATATGATTCTTTGTTTACAATTATTGCCATTTTATAAATATAAAATCCATTTATAAATCTTGTCAAAATTATAATAAACAAAATAAATAATGTTTTCTGTTTATTCCAATTTGAGCATTATTATTGAAGCATACATTAAACTGAGAAATTAATATCAATTACACGCATCCACTTTTGTTTGGTTAGTATAAGTTTATAAATTTATAACTATGAAAACAAAGAGTTAAAGGAAAAACAAAAAAAAAATTTTAACGTAGAAACTATTAACATAAACATATTTATTCCCACATTTTGCTAATAACGCAATGTATTAAAAAAATCTCTTGCTAATTCTGCAAAATATAGCTCTACGACGTATTTCAATTTCTTATTCAATAAAAAGAAGAAAGTTTGTGCTTTATACAACCCGCAGTTGTCGTGCCGAAACATAGTTTTATGATCATAATTGTGGAATCGTGTTTTCTTTTTTGTGCTATCAAATTGTGTCTTTGTAGACATTATTTGTTTGTCATAGTCAATTCGTGCTTCCAGCTGGTTTCCACTCATTAGAACATAATGATTTTATTCTTTGCCAATTCAAACAGTTTGCTTCAGTATTTGACTGAAATAGAACTTGCTATATTCTCCATATACTACTACCGTTCTGTCGTAGATATTCTTCGGACTACTGCCTTCTTTTGATAAACAATGTCTGACACTTCTGTGTACAAGTTGCAAATCACTCATTTTTGCCTTGTTAAACTGATATAAAAATGACAAATGTAAAACGGCGAAAACCAAAATTGAGAGAAAAATAAAACACTATAAAATGTCACAGAAATAAGATAGAAAATATAAAAAACTTATTCCGAATTATTTGAGTCACATTTTTACAATTAACCGGTAAAAACTACATACTTGATTTTTCTCTTAAGAAGTTACTATTACTTTAAATAAACAACAAATCATAATATATCAAATATATTAAATGTTTAATCAATAAAAGGGTGGTGTTAAATTTAATATAAATATTATTCTAATACATCAATTTCTTAATCAAAACGTCTGAAAACAGTTGAAGCCCGTTACAGTTTTTAGATGAAATTACTTGAACATGTAATGCTTGTAATTCTTGGCGTTTCAGAACATTGTGCACTTTTTTATTAGTTTCCCATATTTCATTTTTTGGAAAAAAAAAGAATAGGGGAACTTTGTTAATCATCGTCCTGGCCGAAACATTTTTTTTATCTTAAACATCTTAACATAATCTAAAACGTCGAGAAATAGAAGAAAGTGAGGGTGAGAAAATGCCCGTCCGTTCGTAACACTGTTCTATAGGCATGTCTCAGAGATTTGAACTTTGACCAAATATGAGTCTTATATTAACTAAAATCGATCTAGAAAAGAATAGCAATAAAATAAAAATGACCGTTTTTATTGTTATTTATGTCACTTTTTTTGAAACTCTAATATCTGTTAAAGACGAAAAGAGGTAGCAACTTCCGAACTTCCAATTTGTTGCAAAAAATAGAAATCTCGAGAAGCAAATTTTATGTAAATAAACTTTTTTCAAAATATCAGTCTCGTCATTCAATGTCACAAACAAAATAACGCCCGTTTCCATAAAAACTCAAATAACAAAATTGCAAAAATAGACTCTCGAGGAGGACATTTCATGTAATCAAACTTTTTTAAAATGTTATTCTAACGGTCATAAAATTTGACTCAGAAATTATAAAATTCCTATTTCGAATAGCAGTGCACTGAATTTGAAAATCCTATATCCACAAAAAACTAAAGCCAATTATTAAACTCCTTAATTTCTTTGTTAGCACTCTTGTTGCAGAGTTTTTTAGTGCCCTCCATTTATATTTATTTTTATGCATTTGTTCATGATGTATGGTTTTCTATACATTATATTTTTTTTCTGCCAGACTACGCCTCGCATTCTAGCTTATGTTCTGCATTGTCGTGAGTCTTATCTTAGCAAAATATATCTTTCTATTTTTTAAATTTTGTTTAGCTTTTATTTTTTTATTTTCCAAAAGCTCCGTAGTTAGTTATTCGGTTGCGAAAAAAGCATGTCTCCGGTTTGTTCTCTACCGATTCCTTTATTTCCGGAATTAATTATCTGGTCCATTTTTCCTTTTCTCTTTCTGAGTTAAAACACAGTTTAGTATCAGGGGTATATTTCTGAGTCGAGATGGGTATTATTTCTAATTAAAACGGAGTTAAATTTAAAAAAAAAATTACTTATGTTTAGTAATTATAATTTAGTAATAGATATAAAAACTTAACTATGTTTTGTTTCTAATTATATTTTAAAGTATCTTTAATTCTCTGTTAACATACATTGTAATTTATAATATGATTATCAGGTTGAATTAAATTGATTTAAATGCTAGCTGTCACAATTTTTCAAACTTTGCCATAATCTACGATTTTTGTAATAAAATCTTTAGTTTAGATGCGTGAAGTATTTTCAAAATATAAATAATTGCGACAACTAGCATTGGGTGACGGATTGATTAAAAACGAATTTGTATGTCTAAAAATCTATGATGTGAATGTGAGGTTCTTGTATTTTGCCAAAAAAAAGTTGTTTCTTTGTTAAGATCGTACAATGTTAACTCCTGTGTAGAAAATATTGATAAAATATATGTTTTAAACCAATAGTTATGTTAAATATTTCTGTTAGCGACATTCATTTTGTATTTTATAATTTATTCTTTTACTTAATTTCTTCTCTATTCATCAAATTTTACTCTTTTTTTTTCTTTTTATAATAAATTTATTTTATAATGTATGAATGCAGTTCTACCTAAAAAAACATGTGTCTAAATCTTTGGATCGTGTGATATAAACACATGTTTCGATGTTTGCATCTCTCGACAATATACTTTGCAAAGTATATACCAACTGAAAATGGTTCATTCTCATACGTTGATTATACGCAACGTCGTTTAAATGTGAATGTAGGATTCTCACTGCCTTAGTTTGGGTTGTTGACAAGATGTGCATACCTCGAAACACGTGTTTGTATCACATGTGAAAGTATTGATGCTTTGGTAGTAAAAATTGCATTTTTGCATTAAATATTAAATTTTGAATACATGTGTTAAATATTGAATAGCTATACGTTACGTTTTCCTAATTTCAATTCAAAACAATTGATTTGTTTTACGCATCACTGAAAGTTTTATCTAAGAATAGATGACGCTAACGTTAATCCTACTACTTTTTCTTTTTATATTTATCTAAAATGTTATCAGTTATTACTCTTTCAGCATTCAAATAAATGAATCTTGCAATTATCTTTGCTTCTTTTGAAAATTTAATTATTCTTAAGCAAATTCTTCTTGTACCATGTTTGTTAACAAATACTTTTTATCATAATGTTTTATGCAGCAATAGCTACAGTATAATCTTGTTCCAGACCGCTGTGAGCAGAGATGTTGTTGACTATTTTATTTAATATTGTTAGATATAATATGTTGTATCATTCTGCCTCGACACCGTACAATAGTACTGACAATATGTAGCAATTTATAGATTCAGAAAAATATAAATTTTTACCCCAACTTTATTCAGCATGTAGAAAGTACCTCTAGCTTTCTTTATGTGTATTCCGATTTCTTTACTTATATTTCAGTTCCCGTTTATATTAGAATATAATTATCTCCAATGTTTATATGTTTAACATTTTGCTTGAATTATTTTCTAACTTTTCTTGTTTCCATCTCAAATGAACAATATTATATTTAACAAACTCATCAAAATCTTTGATATTTCCTACTAATGTACAAGGATAGCAAGAATGATCAAAGATTTTCAAATTTGTGGCAAAAAAATCTAAGCATTTTACAAATATTTATATGCACACAAAAATAACTAGATTATTGTTGTGTTTTTTCAAAGACGTTTGTGATGATTTGGCAAATGAATTTAAGAGTTGAATGTTTATGGATATTTAATGCATATAATTAAATATTTTCATTTTAAATATTGCAAATACCGTGTAATATATGCTTTATTTATTTTTTCATACTTATATCATTCAATTAATTTATATTTGTTCCACAAAAAACCCACCTAGCAAATTTTCATTTTTATGTATTACCACAAGTGCATACTTGGTTGTCTATTAATCAATCCTCGGTCATTGTTGTTAACCTTGTATTTCCATTTCACCGCAATTGTTTAATGATTTTATACACAAAATTATTTTTACAAATTGAATGTATTTACATACTCCAATATTTTTTTATCTAAATCTCTACTATCTTGAAATTAGTTATATCCACTTCCCTTCCTTTCTCTTTAAAGTTTTCTTGAAATTTCTATTTCTAGCATATACAATTTGTCTGAGTTCAATCAAAAATCTAGTTAAACAAAAAGTAGTGAACATTTGAGTGACATTCTATTTAAAATAAAACGGTATTGAACGCCCTTCTATTTGCGATGTAAAAAACTATATCTAAATGCAACTCACGTTAGTTCATTTTAAATTTGTATTCTGCTATAAATGTAATAATCGTTTAAAATAATTGCATTCTTCACAAAAAATTTGTTATTAAAATATGATTTATCTATTTCAACATTCAATCAATAGTTTAATATCTTTGTTTGGTATCATCTTATATCCAAAAGAGCTTTCCACGATAGATGTAAAAAACAAAATCTTGAATAATTTAGTTATATTTTTCTTGCTGTTATTTAAAGGATTATAAACTTTCAATCAATTACTGGCATTAGAGTTAAAATAGTTGAGATTAATTTAAATTTTTTGATTATTGAAAATGTTTATCATGATTGTATTAATTTTAATGTTAAAAAACCTAATTTAACCGGTTTACAAGTGAATATTTGAAAAAGTGGCTTTATCAAAGTACAAAATTAAAAAATAATTTTTATATTAAACTTGCTTATATTGAATCGTAGCAAGCAATCGAGAATATAACGAATTTTATAAAATCATCGACTATTTTTATTCTTACTGTTTTCTAAATTGAAGTTAAATTAAACACAATATTTGTTATTTATTTACTTACTTGGATTTTATCTTAAAGTTAAAGTAGTAGTTTGTTTAATAAATTATAATTTAATATTATAAGCACAACTTAAATGAAGTTTTGAGCGAATCTTTAATCTAGTCTGGACATATATGGGATGCATTAAGAAAATCTGATAAAAATACATAACATTTATTATTTTGTAAAATATAGATTACATTTAAATTACATGAAACATTAATATTTTAATTAGGATCATTGATGCAATCAAAATGCAGGGCTCTTACATTTTGGAAGCAACTGTTCTCCATAAATAGCCATAGAGAAGTATTTATTTAATTTTAATACAATAATGTCATACATATAAATTCTACAGCAAAAGGTAATAATCATATTTTCAAGAAATAATATATTTAAATTAGTAAAAAATATAATTCCCTAAATGCTTTTACAAAAATTCTGACAGTTAGGCTTTAACAATTAATAATGAAATCTTGTAAGTATAGAACTAAAATCAATTAAGAACCAAATAGTATTATGAAATAGGTTGTTTAAATTTTTATGTATAAACTTAGTAAACCAATTTATATTCATAATAAAATATTTATATGTTAACGGATTATGTATTAAAGTTATAATAATATTTACGAAGCAAATGCCTCTATCAATCTTGTACGAGATACCATAAATATTTATCAAATAAAAAAATAGAC
>JARJEC010091603.1:0-15206 GCA_030264575.1 Tachinus sp. AB-2021 | reverse complement strand
TTTATGTTAATGGTGCAAAGTATTTTTTTGGAGGAAAAAATTTTAATAACATTTTAAATCACTTTACAAGCCATTAAAGTTTGTAAACAATTTAATGCTCTAAATCTGGGTTGTCAAACGCAGCCCACAAGCAATAAAATTTAAATACTTTTTAGTACAATTGTTATGTTTTCCCATAAATAGATGTATTGTGCTAGTTTTTCCTACTAATTATTTTTATACACGTGTTCTTTTTAATATGTATAAATAAATAATTAGGTCTAAATAAAAAGTATTCACATGTAGTGTGCTTTACTATCTACAATGTCGGTATTTGCGACCCAAAATACTTTCTATTACTAAAATGTACTAAAATATGGCCCCGAACATCAAGAAGGTAGTACAACCTTGCTCTAAATGATCCACCATCACAAAACAAATAAAATATCTTTGTAGAGATCTAAATTAGATTTTTATAGAGTACATTTATAGAAATCATATTATATACAACTTTTTTAAGGCCAAATTGAATTTTGATCAAAATAATAAAATAATATAAAAAATATATTTTTTAAAAATATTTTTATAGGTGTTAGTCAAGTAATTATTATTATATGTTGTATACTAAATAACTTTATGTTAATAAAATGTTATTTTGTACCGTTAAAAAAGTAATATATTTTAAATTTTCTTCTTTTATTGTTTTTTTTATATTATATATTTATTTATTACTAACATAGACCCGTTTCGATATAAATATCAATTTCAATGTCATGTTGGTTTGATAATTTGAATAATTTTGTTTCTTCGCTAAACCTTTAATTTTGACAATATTTCCCGCTACAATATACAATTTGATTTTCTATCTAAATACTATAGGGTATTATTAAAGCAACTAGTAACTTGCAAATCAAAGAAATCTCTTCATTTAGGCAACTGTGTAAAGATATTTTATTTGTTTTGTGGTATCATTTTTTATTTTTTGTATTTTATTATAACATAATTTACACTGTAAAAATATACCCGTCTAATAGAATTTTATTTATTATTCATATGAATAATTTTAACAAAATAAATATCAAATAAATCAATCTCATAATAAATCATGTACATCTCCGGTGTCCGGTGTATTAGATTTAAGTTTTTATCTGTTATCTGTAATACTAGTTTATTGATATTTATGTATGTATTTAGTTTTAAAGTTGTTGTGTTAAATCCGTCCACAGACTAGACCTGGGATTTTTAAAATTCGAAATAATATTGACGATGCAAAAGGATTTCATGTTTATAACAATGCAAAAGAATATTAATACGATTTCGTTTATAATACAACTCTACGGATATTTTGTTTCGACTCCCGAGATCCGGCCGCACAAATTTTATCATATGTACTTGTACCTTTGCTCTTGCTATAAGTTTTGCCACAGAAAAAGAAAAGTTGACCGTGTTTTCAGTTATAGTTCTTGGTATCAGCTGCTACACTAACCTGATTTTCCTAAATCGAAGTAATATATCTGGTATATGTATTAAATTTGTGTTTTTCTATGGCCAACAGTTTAAAAAATAGTTTATTCTTTTCTCTAGCCGACGCATCAAAAACTGGACATATTTTTGTAGTGCTATTTTCTTTTATTACTGGACTGAGAGCTAAGTAATATACCCGCTTGTAAACCTCTTTTCTAAGAACTACCTTTATTGTGTTGTCTTTTAGCCATTCAGAAAATACTTCATTGTACTTTTCCTAATAACCTGATTTCCTAAGTTTGTATTCTGTCATTTTGTTGCTAATTCATAGTTGATGGTAATGGTGGATATGCTTCCAACCATGGGAATACAACTTCGTACCTTCCTTCTGAAGTGACCGATATAGTTTTATCAAACAATTTTTGGCTGCCAAATGCAGTTCATTCTTGGTTTTCGTTTACCCAGGATGCGTTGATTCCAAGGATATCCAATTGGCAAAGAGCTGCAACTGAAGCATCATTGTTCAACATGTTTGTCGCCATCTTTATAAGATTGTGCTTTAAAACACGTTTTTGACATAAGATTGCCACAAAACAGTCATTTTTTATGTTAGGCTGTTATTTATTAATCTTACCGCAGTTGGTATGTTTTCTTCCCAAATCTGAGGTTTGCTTCTATTAGCCTTAATGTCCTTAGTACCCAAACCAAAACCTTCAACAGCAAGAGAAATTCGTTCCATCCCTTCTACTTTTGTTTTCAAAAAACACGTTAATCGTTCTTGATGTTTTGCAATAGCTGCATCTGAGTTATCAGAAAACACTATAGATCGCTGCCACACTCGCATAATTTCTTCCGTTGTTACGAACCGTTGTAGAAAAACTATCAATACAATACAAAAACTATCAATTATATCTCTTTATCTTACATGCAACAGCTGACAGGCGATACTGGAACTTGTCTTCTGGCAGAAGGTCGGTAGCTTCATAAATCTTTTTGAACGAACTCCAAAATGGTAACCATTCTCGTACGTCACCACTGAATTTAATAAGTTAATAATTTAATAAATTTGTGGAAGCTTTATTCTTCTTTTGACATATTGAATGTACAGTTTGTACCTACATTGCTATCGTTTCTCAATATTACGTCATGTTTTTTATATTAATTTTGTTTAAATGAGCAATTAATTGCGTAAACTTTAGTTTATATTTGTCGCAAGTACTCATTTCCTTACTCAATTCGTCTTAACTAGTATCTGCAGTTATTATTTTTTTAACAAGTTTTCGTAACATATTTTTAATTTGCTGCACTTCTCTTGACAAATCTCAAGTATCGCTTCCGCTTCTGATATCTCAACTTCGGTGGCACTCAAAGCCTGTTCCAGCTGATTTATTACTTGTGTAAATGCCTTCCAAATCACAGTACCACGCTACTTAATAGCATCACCAAAACTTCCAATAATGTAACACAAAATAAAATCGTCTTGTTATCAAATCAAGTTCAGTACAGTCACGCTCGCTAAATCTTAAAACTTTTATGCCAGTTAACATCAAATAACCTCCACAAAAGTTCTTTTCACAAAAAGAATATTTATTTAATAACAAATTATATGTGTTTACACGTTAAACATAAAAATATTATTAATTAATATCCGTTATTTTCTACAAAAATAAAAAAAACTCACACGTCACGGCAAACTCTATCTTATATTTTAAACATAATAAAAATAACGTTATAATAATTTGCAGTGTCTGCTTTCCACAATATACGATTTTTAAATTATAAATTTATTTAAAATGCCTAGTATTCCGGAAAAATCAATATAACAAAATAAAAATGTTTTAAGAACATAAAATAATAAAAATACACGAATTTATAGAAAAAGTGTGCATAAAATGCACACAGTAGAAGTAAAACGATTAATTTTATTATAATATAATTATACTGAAAATTAAATTTCAACAACAGTGTCATTTTTTTAATTTATGCACAGCCACCCTGAGAACTCATTGCCATTCCAATTCTCATTCCCTGCCAGTATCCCCTACCGTTCTCCTTAATTGGTTTACGTTTTATTTCTCAATTTCGGACACTTGACTTTGAGTTTTTACTTCAATAAATATGAACAAAGAGTATAATATAGGGTGATCTATTTAGAGACTTATAAAACTTAATTTTATTTGGTAATGTTAATTATTAAATAAAAATCCATTTTTGACATTTAGTTTTTTAAAATTATTTCTTTCAAATGTAACTGCGGCTAACATGGTCCTTACTGAGGTCCAGTTTTCGATAACGCAATCGAGCAATTCCAATTTCTTAATCCCAGGTCATGTGGCCTTTGGACTTTACGTAGCCTCAACAGAAAACGTTTAGAAGTGTGCTATCACATGTCTATGCGGCGAATTTACTGGTTTAAATTAACTGATACCGAATTGCTCTCGCATGTAAGCCATGGTTTGAACCACATTAGAGGCAGTTACGTCTGTTATATTACATAAATAATTTAAAAAAGCTAATTGTCAAGAATTCTTTTATATGATAATGAAGATTACCGGATAAAATTAAGTTAATTAAGTTTCTTAATTTATTTTTATTTTTGAAAAGATACCTTATAGAAATGAACCTATATAAAACTAACAATATAATTCTAATTACCTAAAATTGTCTATAATTTATTAATTATTGAACTGTAACAACAATCAAATCTTTATTCTAAATTATTACTTAAAAATAAATAAAAATAACAATCATAGTCTGCGATTCTTCCATATATGAAGAAGTTTCTTTCTACATTATCATAAGAGTATATTTAAATTTGAATGAAATTGAAAGATTTATTTAAAGAAATTCTTGCATTAAATATGCAATGATATGCAAATTTTATGCAAATATACTCAAAAATATGCAAAATAAAAATTGGTTTTTACTTGTTAATTTCTTCTAATTCGTGTAGATACGAAATTTGTCATATAAATATTATAGAATATGCAAATGTATAAACTCCCAGCTTTAAACATAATATGTAATAGTAATAATAATAATAATAATAATAATAATAATAAAAATTATGCTTGCCATATAGCTTTGAGATCAACGTCAGTCATTGCAGAATATATTGATTTTCCTATGTCAGATATATAGGTATTATTATTTGTGAATGGAACCATTTCATTAAAAGTATCACAATTATATACATGATCCGTACCAAATTCTTGAATGAGCTAAAATAAAGTTAGTCACCTTATTTATATAAATAAAGCATTTTATATACCTCTTTCAAAAACATGTTTCCAATTACTTTGAAAAGCGTTTCCGTAGGATCAAGTAAATATGGACAACAATAGCGGTCATTAAAATGATTCCATCTTTCTAATGGATATAACTTTGCTTGTGGAAATAATCTGTACTCAGTTATTACATCAAATTATAATTAATAAACATTTATTTTAATATACCTTTTAAATGGTTTAGGTACTTGTCCCGCAAAAGCTGGCAAAACGATAGTGATTCCTAATTCTCTCATTCTTTGTATTATCTTTTTTTGTAAAAATAAAGACCTATTGTGCCATGCATCAGTTAAAGGTCCACCCCAACCTCGTAAGTTACCCATTCGGTTCCTAAAATTTGGTTAAAGATGTTATTGTATATATTTGATTATTATTTGATAAGTTATTCAACTTTAGAATTTTCATAGCACAAACATCTAAACATTCTAAACTATGTAATATAATATATCTATTTTTTAGTTTTCTTTTCTCTTATAATTTGTATATTACAAAATATGTGCAACGTATAAAACATATTATTTAATAGTTAACCAAGTTTAACCGACGTTATTTATGAAGCAATCAAGTAAAACCAAATATTTCCACTTTGGATAACAAAATGAGTTAGATGTGTTCCTATCAAAGCGAGATAGATTCATTGGTAAAGGCAAAATGAAGATTAATTTAATTATATTTCATTTAAAAATAAGACTATCGAATTTTATCAAATAACTAATAACATTTTTAAAAACATTTATAAAATCGCGAAGTGTGGTTTTCGAATTTAATCTATTAAGTGTTAACTATAAAAAATATTGCCAAAATTGGTGATATACCACCAACATACCCAAAGAACATAAAAAATAAGAATGTAATTGCTTTATATTTTATTAAATTCAAAATTGTATTTTTAAATGCAGCTACATTTTAATTTTTAAGTTTATAGTTTTCTTTATATTTATTTCAAGTAGATGCAAAAATATAATTTTAATTCACTCTGTATTAAGCCAAATGAGATTCATATTAATTGATTAATTTGTATTTACATGCACACAAAGAAATAAACTTTTAATTTAATGCAAGCTTTGTAATGCTCGCATGCTTTCTGATCTAAATCTTAAGGTCTGACGAATAAATACTTTACCTAAATAACTCGAAAGAGAAGAAAAACAAGTCCACTGTGATGGGCGGAATGTAACGTATCAGTTCCGTGAAAATAGTTTCACGCTTGGAACCGTTCTTGATTTAAGCAAATTATTTTATAACGTCTTGAAACGAAACACTTTATGAAACCGAAACGGGAACTGTTTGCAACGGAAATGTTTTGGAACTTATGTTATTTTAAAACAAAACGCTTTGAAACTGAAACTGGAACGTTTTGTAATACAAGTTATTTTAAAACGAAACATAAAAGTAAGTATAGGAAAGAAAAAAAAAACAATCGACAGCATGAGTGGACGGAACCGTAACCTAGATCTTTCCGGATCCTTAAAAAAAATTAAAAAACAAACCGGTGTTATATACGGTCCAAGAAGAGTGTGGAAAGTATTTTTTTTCTTATAACAAATAAACCTAAATAAAAACTTTTTGATTTTTTTCTTAAAAGTAAGAGCATTTACATTTACTTTTAATACATTTTCTTAAAAGTAGGGATCAAAACAAATATATTTTTTATTTTTTGTTTCGTTTATAATTTTCTATTTTTTTATAAATTGAAACAACCAAAAAATGACAATTACGAATATTGCAAGTGTAAAACAAAGAACCGGTCGATCGCACTTAACCATCCAAAGGGATGGTTTGGGATGATCTTTGTATTTGTAATAATTTTCTTGCGCTCTCGAATTTTTCGTAAATTTATTTTTGTTTTTTGATTGACGATTAATGTGGATGATCTGTGTTGAACGATATATAAAAAATAGGCATCTATTCATTTTGTCCTTGTTTTAAATTTAATTTAATTTAAATGAACTTTGCTGTTAAATTTATTTATTATTAATTTATTTGTAAAAAATATTGTGATAACGCACTGCGACATTTATTATGTCTCAATTTTATTTATTGTTGGAAACGGTCGAATGGATAACGCGGTCAACATGTAATCCCACTAAATATATTTACTGAAACTTGAAAAATAACGGTTATCTGAAACGTGTTACGAACTTGGAACTGGAACGTTGTAACTAGTTCCAAGAATTTAATCGTTCTGCCCATCTCTAATTATAATATACAATCATTGAGTTTAAAGTTACACAAACCTGGGTATAGGAAGAAAACGATGAATCTCCTTAAAAACAAACGCGCCAAATAAAAACGACTTTACACTAATTATGGAACTAAACTTCAACTTGACCAAGAAAAAATTATATCAACGACCCCCAACGCGGACGTAGATGTGTACATATACCATGCATTGATCATTCACTCCCAAAATATCGACAATTAACTTTTGCTTTATCTTATTTGCCCCATTATACCGGATGACAACTGAAACAGTTACGCCCCAATATCTTTTTTTTATAAATATTTTTTAATAAAATTGTTATGGGTTAAAATACATCACACGGCCCTACTTTTCTGCTAAAATTTTCTAAAATATCATTTTTGGTTTAACCGCAAAAAGCATCAACAAGATCTAAAAGCAATGGGATTATTTAGAAAAATATAACTTTGCCACATTATTCAAAATAGAGTGATTTGCGCGCGTTTATAAATGAAATAATTAGTATAAGGTTATAATTTTTTTTTAAATGTAATCCCCTTGGTAGCATGGTATCACGTAAAAGTAAATTTGTTATCAAATGACACCAAAAATACTTGTTTTGATAAAGTATTAAAAACGTTATAAATTTTTTGTGGCATAAGAAAATGTATAAAAAAATTGAGGTTATGTTTCTAAAAGCGTTGAAGGTTTTGATTTATATGTAAAATAGGCTAGCAAACAAAAATTAGCAAAAATATACGGGGTGTTTTAATAAAATTGGTGTTTTCGGTTAAACCAAAAATGATATTTTTTTAATAAGTAGCGTCTTACGATGTATTTTAACCCAAATAAATTTCATAAAAAAATATTCGTAAGTTAAACTCATATGATACCTGTTTCAGTTGTTACCCGGTATTTTATAAATCAGCAGAATTGATGATACAAGTTAATTATAAGTCCCACAAATATCGTTCCCTAACAAAAGATCATAAAGACAGCTAACTTCCAAATAGGTTGTCATACACTAAACATATGTACATCCGGCCTGGCAAAATCATCATTCATCATCATGGATAGTAAGCGATGAAGAAAACCATCTAAGCGACCACAATATGATAAACATAGAAGTGACAACAACAGCAACACCAAAAATCTTACTCCAACAAAAATAAATAATAATAATCTAAATCAATAAAAAATGAGTACGCACGCGGAATAAGAGCAAACACGTACGAATAAGAAAAACTGATCTAGCCAGATTATACTAAGTTAGTAAGGACTATCGTACTACTAAATGTTTAGTTTTTTTAAATAACAATAGTAGTAGCTTAAAAATCAAAATAAAAATAGGTGTGTGAAGAAGTCAATAATCTCTGGGAAATGGGTTTCTGACTGTACCCTGAAAAATTAGACGACGTTCAACTATTTAGCTTATTAGGAATGATTAGGGAACGATGGCCAAAGATCCCTCTTTCTGAACACCAAAGAAAAACGTGCTGATACTCAAAATACTAAAGTGAATTACATGCAAACATACAACCTTATCCAATATCTCACAAGTTATGGGTGTTTTGAATGCTATTTGAGTAAATTTAAAATCAAGCAGAAAATACCTTGCACTTCAGCAGATGGCGAAAGGTGCATTTGACAGCTCTATACTATATGCAGCAAAAGCGCTGTGTAATAAAAAGACGTTCAAACCAGGTTTGCACGTCATTCTGTGCATGCTGCGTAATGTTCACGTTCAAGAGCAACTGGAACATTCAGACGATTATATATATATATATATATATTATATTAAGTAGATATGAAAGCAATGAGCAAAACAATAGCATTGACGTATAAAATTCTCAAGGTATATCAAATGTGGGTCTATAATAAAAGTGGGTCAGTTATCTTTAGATAAGTGGCTTTCTCGAATGTCCATGTAGAGTGGTGCATTGCGCTCTCAAAGAAATAAAATAAAGAATTTAACACTCAGAGAGAATCAGATAAATAGATACTCATTTCTTCTTGTTACCTATGTTATTATAAATTAGGTCCAAGACTCATAAATATTAAATAATTAAAATTAGATAAAATATCCAAATGTTGACATCGATATTAAACTCTTGGAGTTATTCTAATGTTTTTTTAGTAAATATTGTTTAAAAACAACGGAAAGATGGCAAGTGGTAAAACTAATATATTTTAATACATGTTGAATTAATTTATCACATAATAAATTATGCAAAAAGCAAGTAAATCGATGAGAATTAATAGGCACTAAATACAAGAAATCAAAATGTTACCAAATTATAAAAATAGGAACAACACTATCACTTATTTATTTTATCCAATAAATCATTTTTTTTAATTGGCATTCTACCATCTACCACACCATATAAGTTAGTTTTATTTATCATCAAACGATAGAAAGATAAAACCGTTACAGAGAAATATGTTTTGTGCAGTTAATTTATTTTAATTCTCAAAATTGAATTGGTACAAACTTGATAAAACTAATTTAATTGTTCTTTATTACTCTAGATCTAATACAATCTAAAACAATTTATAACAATTAAAATTATATTTAGATTGTAATAATGAATTTTCTTATCACCAATAAATATATTTATAAATTGTTATGAATGTTATAAATAATAATGAATGCATGTAACTTTACAGTGCAATTTTAAATGAGGTAGTAAATTTTGATTACCATGATAAAAATGCAGGCCCGCTGAAATGTTCATTGATTTCAGCATCTGTTAAATTCAACTTCGCATAAACTCGTTTCCAAATAGCTTCTTGTCCATTAAATGCAAGAACCAAATTGAATGAATTCAATGCCATCCAATCAATATGTTTCTCCCATTGTTTCCAGTTCCACCATAGAAAACTATAACTGGTCGTACATACATTCTGATAATATCGAAACCTATAAAAAAACTCCATTATAATGCTGACGTTTATTTTGGTACTAATAATATTTACCTGTCATTCGAGGTTATTTTTATATTAACTTCGGGTAGAATTTGTGGAATTTTAAGTTGATTTGCTTCCCATGATATATGACAGTTGCAATAATATTTTAAATAATGTTGAAATCCAAATGAAACACTTATGGCATTTGTTCCATAAATTATAATTTTGCCATTATCTAGCTTATTTATCTAAATATGTTAATTTGGTTGTATTATATGAATTATTTCAGACTTAATTTAAAGATATTGTTAAATCTAATACCATTGTTATACAACAGAATAAAAAAAATCTCAATTTTTGTAAAAACTGCAAAATAAATCGCAAGAATAGATATAAATATTGTCATGGTGTTTTGCAAAATACGTCTCATGACTTGTAAGTATAACCGATTATTTTCTATGTTCTTGTGATATTAAAACTGATTAATTTTAGCTTATTTATTGTTTCTACTATTTATTTTGGGCTCTTTTAGTGAAAACTTTTATGTCCAAAAAAGGATAGAGGCTAAAACGTAACAATTTGAGAGTATGTATACAGGCAGTATGGGATTGAGTTGGACTGGGGACGTGTGCATTTCCTGCATTGGCTTGTGTATTCTTAAGGCCTAGTGTAATGTGTGCCAGGGTTGCTGTGCATAAATAAGACGGATAAAAAATATGACACTTACGTTGACATTTAATTTTTAATATAATTATAATTATATTTATTATAATAAAATTAAAGGTTTTACTTTCACTGTGTGTGTTCCAAGCATACTTAATTTTTGTTTGTTTTTGTTAGTTTGCAAATGATTTTTCATTTTATTTGTTCTCCAACTATTTTTTGTTTAATTCATTGTGTTTTCGTTTCAAATTTTAAACCCACGTATTATTAACGTATATTTCAACTAATGTTAAGCTTATTATTCATTTTTCATAAATATAAAGCCTATAATATTTTTAAAGAATATAAATTACATTACTTTTTATTTTCTAAATTATAAATTTTTCTTTAAGCAATTCTGTTGGAATTATAATATAATATTATATTATATTTATTTTTTACAACTGTACGATTAAATTGCACGACTATTTTTAAAGTGCTTAAAAATAGTAGATCAAGTTTATATGTAAAAAAAATTCTAAACCGAGCGGCTTGGTTTAAAATTTTTAAATTTACACACCGCAAACATAAATTTTTGTTGAGTAAAAGCCGAGGAAAAATAGTAGCATGTATATTCCGAGACTAAATGCAATGTAAAGATTTTTAGTATTTTTTATATACTGAACAATCTGGTGCATTCGCACGTCGCGTCGCAGTGTTGTGGATCAAGAGCAAAATACTTGGTAATTATACGTTCATTTTGGAGTTTAAAATGCATTTCTTTATTTATATATCAACGGTTAAACTTCAAAACCTCGTAAGTCATATTTTGTCATTTTTGTTTTATGGGCCAACCGTTTTAAAATGTCGATATGTTTTGATCAGTAAAACTTTATAACTCCAGTTAATTATAATAGGCAAAATCCAATCCAATTTTTTTAGCAACAAAAAATTTAGTCGACTATCTAGACCTATATCAAGCAAGCAACTAAATTGTAAAAGAGTTGATTAGTTAAGCAATTATTATAGTAACTGCCACTCAAAGCTGGGCAAATACTTATGAAAACTAAAAATTCAAAATATTAAATAATAAAAGTATATAAATATTAAATATTGTTTATAATAGAATGTATTTAAATATTAAATACAAAAAGTATTTAAATACTTTTTGACCATTAAATACTTTTTAAGTATTTAAATACTTTTAAAGTGTAAATAAGTACTTATAAATACTACAAGTATTTAATTACTATAAAAAGTATTTAAAGACTCTAAAACTAACTACTTTAAAAAAGTATTTAAATACTTTTGAAAATATTTAAATATTTTTGAAAATATTTAAATACTTTAAAAGTATTTAAATTCCAATAATTTACATACTAATAAGTATTTAAAGAAAAAAAGCATTTATAAATACAAATACTTGCCTAGCACTGCTACCAGTTAATGTTTTAAACAACAAAAATCTTTACAACTAAAATAAATAGTTTAAACAAAGCTTTTTTTGTTTCTTGTAAAATTTGTTTGAATAACTTACAAAGTACATATTGCAGTTTAACCATAGGTATTTCTATACACAGTGTTTGTAAAATCCGGGTACTGTAAAAAGTAACAGAACTTTTAAAAAAAAATGTTATGGTTTTGAGAAGGGCATCTTGAAGACAAAGTTTCAAGAGGAGGGCATTTAAATATTAAATAGAGAGGGGGTCTCTTTTATGTTGCAGATTTAGATTCTACGGAAAAATGCATGACTTTTATATTTAACACTTTTATTTTTGCTTGATAGCGCTATAGTCAACAAAAAATAAAATTAAAAACGGCACGGTATGTCTTGGTTAAAATGCCAACTATTACGCAACGAGAAAATTGTTAAATACAAAAGTTAAGTACTATACCCCTTTTCAAATAAAACCTTACCCCATACCCTTTGGCCATAGCAAGGTAAGGTTGCCAAGTTTTAAAAAGCTCAAATTAGTACATTGTAGAAAGTTTTAAGAACGGTACAAGTAATATTTATAATATTTCACTGACGATACGAGGAGTTGACTGACAAGCCTGTCACGTTATTCAACTAGATAAACCTGTTACTTGGCGTATAAACAAACAACAAATTTAGTTAATTTTAATTCTGATAACATAGCAGCAGTTATCATTGCTTTTAGAACTTATATTTTTGGTTGATCTTATGAATGTAAGACATTTAAGCTCATATGTATGACGTAGGAGAATTACTAGAAATTATAGAATTTTCCTACCGAAAGTAAGCCTCCTGACAACCCTATAGCAAGGCGTACAAGGAGAACTTGAGCGAAGAGAACAGTACGGTATAATTGAAAAAAGTAATACACTCTTCTGTTCACTTTTGATACGCTCATAAAAAAGATTGTTGCGTCCGGATTTGTTTGGGCCCTAGGAGCCTCAACGGGTTATGAAGGCGGATTCCGGACTGCCACTGCCTATTGGGGACGTATTGCGCAATTTGGAAAATATTAACTTCATCTCGACTACTCATCTGACAAATTTCTACGGGCAATTCCCTTTAATAAAGTAAACCGCTACACGGGATTACGGTTGCTATAAAATGCTATTCACAGTGTTGTCTTTTGCGCGTGACATTGATGTTATCTTAGACCCAAAATTCCAAACCTGTACTACCGCCTATATTGATGACATGGTTGTTTATTTCAGTACGTTAGAAGACCATCTAGCGACTACGCTAAACCGGTTTTTCTTTAAACTTAACAAAATGCAGATTATCAGACTGGAAGTAAGTTTTTTTATATGTTCTAGGATACAAAGGTTTAAAATTTGACCCCGCGCAAGTGCACGCAATCTTAGTGTTCCCTACGTCCAAGTAAGTATGCTTTAATTGGGCTTTGTAATTATGATAAAGGGATTTGCGCGTGGTTTTCTACCGTTATCGAACCTTTAGTAACACTGCTATGGCAAAAATTGTAATGGTTATCCCTTGAGCAACAAAATTACTGCTACTTTCGGACAGTAATAGACAATATTGCAACCCCAATATATTCAACAAAGTATACAATCAATATCAATCCCCTGTATCTCTGCCGCAACAAATTTGATAGCCCATATCTTTGTATATGCATTTAGCAAATTTGTTAAATAACGTCGTACATGAATCGACAGGCGACACATTTTTACAACTACAATTCTGAAAACCTCCTGAGTGCTTGTTACTTTGTTGTAAGCAAAATAAGTCTGGCACCCCATACCGGTCGGACTTAGGATAGTGGCCGTTTGAAGTTAAATTGAAAAAAATCCACTTACCTATGAGCCAGATAGACGTCTGTAACTTACTCTCAACTTGAAAGCGCTTTATATTCATACGTACTCTATTTTAACTATATCACGAAAAATATACGATATTTGAGTAAATATCAAGAGGTTATTATTGTTGAGAATTAAATAGAACTATTATGTTTTTATCACTATTAATTTTATTGCATAGCTGTAGTTTTAAGTGAACTTGAGTCTTTATCAGGCGTTACAATAGTAAATTATCAAAAAATCGAATTATTATATACCAAGTGATAACCGGAATAGGTACGGACGAATATCTTTTTTATTTATTAAATTACAGATTTGGTCAAAACTGCAATCACGGTGTAACATGCGAGGCATGTAAGTAAAATGCATGGGAAGTAGCTGAAAGGTTTTGTAATATGTGGAAGTTTAGTAAATATTATGGAATTAAAGAAATTATATGGAAAGTGCTTATATGAAGTATAGTTATATACTTATAATTTAATATTGTATTTGCATAAACTAATCTTTTTTTACTATAGAATATACTTCCGTTAAAGCATTTAAAACGATCACCGTATCCACAGGTAATAACGAGAATAAACTATAGCATTTTAGTAACGGAAACTTATCACTTGACGTCTGTAGCATTGCTAGGTTTTTCCTTTAAATTGTACAGAATTTGCAGAAAAATTGCAGAAATGTGTAAACAGTGCGGTAATAAATCTACCAAATACCAAATTTAATGTTTTTGACTTGGCAAACATTTTGTGTTAATTGAATAACAAATATAAAACTATATAAATTTTGGTTAAAGAATAAGAAGTGTTTTTTTGTTATAACTGCGTTATGTGGATTAAATATTAGGCCAAAATACTTTAAAAGCAAATTTTGTAAATGTATTTTACTATTACGTAATGGGTCATTTAATATTAAATTTATATTTACGTTTATAAGTAACTTGCTATTCTCAAATTTTGTTTTTATTTTTTTCAATATATTTCTTAAATAATTATGCTACTGCAGTTATAGTATACCATTTTATTATTATATAAATAATAATTGAAAATACTTATAATATGTACAATATATTTACACAACTGTTGAACGGAAGTAAAAATTATTAACATATAGTTACTATGGTATTAGATTTAAGTTGATTCTTATTTTTCACATACACAATTATTACAACTCACGCGTTTTTGAAAGTCTAATTAATAATTTACCTGAAAAGTATCTTTTCCCGCAGGTCCCAAATTTTGATCAATGTGTACAACAAACTTTTCAGCGTCGTCTGGAATTATTCGTTTGATTAAACTTATTACATTTTTTTCTTGGTCACTATTACTAATTTTTGGTTTTATGTGGCTCAAAGTTTTTTCAAAATTCATAACTAAAAATGATGTACGTCGATTTATGATATTTATGATATATATATATATATATATATATATATATATATATATATATATATATAT
>JARJEC010091581.1:0-15461 GCA_030264575.1 Tachinus sp. AB-2021 | reverse complement strand
CTTTACTACTTTACTACTTTACTACTTTACTACTTTACTACTTTACTACTTTACTACTTTACTACTTTACTACTTTACTACTTTACTACTTTACTACTTTACTACTTTACTACTTTACAGCTTTCAACTTTTCTACTTTACTAATGTGATTTATGATTAATTTGGTAATACGCTATTACAAAAAAATAAGTTATTGATTCAAACGCACAGCTGTGCAAAATATTCTTTTTTACTAAAAAAAATATAACGCGTAGTTGAGTTGGATTTTTTATTATTGTATTTTAATTATCAATAAATTTAATTTTAATTGGAATTTGTTGTTATCATAAAAATATCTTGCTTGCTATATATAGTCCATAAACTCATTTAAGTTTTATATTTTTTACAAATTTTGTAATTTTTTCTAGAAATAAATAATAAGTCTTAAAATTGCTTTGAAAGTGAATATGGCGTAATTTAATTTTGTTTTAAAATTTAAACTTGTGTTTGTTTACCTTAACTGGATCATGAATATTACTGACATATATAGATGCTCTTCGTCCTATTAATGAACGGCAGCCAATTGAACTGCTTCGACGTCCTGCCATCCTTGTCATGAGGCCACACGAAAGTCACGTTTTCTACGTTTCTACGCTTCCCTCTACCCACGCTGTACACTGTTCTACGGCCGCCGCCCTCAACCAAGACTGGCAAATCTAGAGGTCGCCTGCGTTTATACGCTTTCAAAGTTGTCGATAAATGTGTGGATCCACTAGCTGCGCGGGTAATACGGGGAAAATTGTTACGTCGTTGGCAGACAATTTAGTTTATATTATATGGTAATTATGTTATCACTGTAAATAATGCATATAGTAATAATCTAGCGTTTTATTGTTGCTGTAATTATAATTTTATAAGATTAGTTGTTTTTTTTGCAATAGTATTGATATTTTTTCTACATAACCTGTTCTACATATATCTGTCAAATTAGTTATACATTTAAATAATATAATTTCTATTGCGCCTTTGCAAGATCGTTTTTTTTTTCTAATTTTTGCAGTTTTTTGCTATTTGAGTTATTTTTACATTTGTGAGTTTAGTTATTTTCTATTTTAATTATTACAAAATATTTTTGGTTAAAATTAAAATAAAAATTTTCTTTCTAAAAGTTTTGCTATCAATAGTGCTATTTTTTTTAGTAATTTACTTTTGATAACTATTTATATTTTAATTGACTTTTATTTAATATATTATAATTATAATCGTTGAATGCAAATAATATGGGCTGTTTTTTGTGTGATTACATTTGGCTTATTTAATCCAACGGCGTCTCTGGGTGCGTTTTATTTAGTATTAATAATAGAAAATGGGTAATATATTTGTTTTATGATAGAAAAATAAAATATACACCTTTTTTGTCAGTCAAACTTTTTGCTGTACCTTCCTTACTACAATTTAAAGATAAATACATAAATTGCTGTGCATTAGTTTGTTTGTTTTGAAAAATCGAAAATTTAATTAAAAAAAAGTTGGCTGTGTAATGCCAAACTAAAACGTAATTATTTATAGGCAACTTTAAAATAAACTTTTTTTAATTAAATTTCCAATTTTTCCGATTCAATGACATTTACTTTAGTTTTTTTTAATGTTATTTGTTTGGTATCATTGCACGCAGAGAATTATTTTTTCTTAAATAATCACAATTGTGTGCTTTGTAAACCTACAGAGGGCACCATTAACGCAACATCGACCTAAATTTTTTTTAAATTTTTTTATCAGTTTTGAACCATTTTACCAATTCGTGGCCACCTAGATTCAGAATCAAAAATGTGTTTTTTTTTGTTGACATATTGATAAAAATTGACGATCAATACGTTTTTGTGTTTAAGGTGTCAAACTAATTCAAAATAGCAAAGAAAGTATTAGGTTCAATTTAAAATTCACAAGATGACGTCATTTCCGGAATAACCGGAAGTGATACCAACTTCACAAATATCACAATAAATTGCATTTTTTTATATATATATACTCGTATAAGTTGCATTTCTCTAGCTTCATAAATAAAAAAATAAAAGTCTGAACTATGGCTTGGGTCACACGGTATATAATTTGTATACAACGTTTCAATAAACAATTTACCCTTACTTTCTGAAGATAAATGATAGACGGAAATTTGTGACGTCAAATTTTGCCTTGATCGCTACCACCGACCCTACTAGATCAGTGAAGAAAGAGGTTCGAACAAAGCTTATATAACTGGGCCCCCTGTAATTATTACAGTGTTAACAATGGGTTAATCACAAACCACTGGGTATACATACATCAACAGGTTCAAAGCAAATCTAATACAAAAATATGTTTACTTTAATACCACAACCGACTGCAGCGCTGCGCTTGACACTGGTTAACAGTGAAGTATTTATAAATGTTTTATTAATCATGTATGTTAATTAAATATTTAATAACTAATATATAATCCTTAGTTGTACATAGTTATAATAACTCCATTGATATTATTGTTAATAATAGTTATTTTACCAAATAAATAACAACAAAAATGACTTTTCTTATTAAATGAATTTAAAAAAATACACAAAAACGTTTATCTGTGTATTTATCTAGGTTTATAGTTTTCCTCGTCACTGATCCGGTAGTCCGGCGGTCCCTGTATGAATCCTCGGTGCGGTTGAATTTTATAGAAGAACACCCAAATACAACACCATAAATGCATGATTCCAAGTAATCCGAATAATTGAATAATCCAAATAATTCAAATATTTGTTATCTCGGGGATTTGTCAGTTAGTGCACCCAATAGAATTTCCCATTATTTAAAAGTGTTTTATTGACTAACGCATCTAACTTCCTCTTCTTTTTACTGTATAAATCAGATGTTTAACTTAATTCTGCCAGCTATGAGATAGACAACGTCCAAACATTGCTTTTCAAATCTCTGGGACCAACCGCAAATTTTTAATAAAATCTTCGCCAAGAATCAACATATGTGGTATATCTGGAACCAAGAAAACATCTAACTCGTGCAAGCAATATTCCTAATAACAGAAACAATACCAACACACAACCATTACAACTACATTTTTCCTTATTAGCTACTCAAATATTGACAAAAGAATCCCTGATACACAATCCTAAATGTTTCGGGCAGTTCCACTTTTTTTAAGATGGTATGTGCAGCCCCGGTATCCAATAGACCCAGAATTTTAACTCCCAAAAAGTTTCCTTTCAAATGCGGCTTTTAATCTTCACCAACATGGGACATAATCTACAATAATTTTGTTTTTACTTGGAGCCGGCGAAGTACTCAAAGACGCTTTTTGGCAATCTAGCGTCTTCCAAAATCGTTATTTATATTATTACAAATTCTTATTATTTCAAAGTCTTTGCAACTCACCGACGCTTTTACGTAAATGAGATCGGATTCCAAATTACAGAAACGTCGATTAGACGAAAAAAAATTTTTGACGTTGATCTTTTTGCTTCCAGCTGTCGACCTAAATGCAACAATTTCTTAATAGTGTATATTTCCACATGACCAAATTATAGTTGATAAAATGGCAAAATATTACAAAAGAGCATTTGTAGCTTAATCTTTTCGGAAACAGCCAACAAAATAGATTTTCCATCACGACCAGGAAAGTACTTACATTTTCTGCAGGGCCTTGTTTGCGCCGTTTTATTTCCTCGTATAGTCGATTGTAATAGTCTGGCGGGTGATATTCTTCCCAGTCTTCAAGTAACTGTAACGTAACCACAACCCTAACAGTGAACTATTATGAAAAATGCTACAAATAGCTACAACAAAAAATCAAATAATATAAAAACACAACAACATTAACTTAATTATACGAGTACGTATACATAAAGAGTTATCAACAAATTTAAGAATTTGAGTTTTAGGTTTTTTTAAACAAAATTATAATTAATAGTATTTTTTATGAGATGGGTTAATCACAAACTTCTTTGTACACATACATCATCAACAAACTTTAACTAAATCTTAAATAAAAATTATATAGTTAAAAAACCCTGAATAATATAACATCCACAACTGTGAAAAACATTTAATTGATCGGTACATATAATTTATTAATAATTTCACTTGAATATTGTTAAAAGATATATAATTTCTTAGTTCAATACCGCAACGAACTCCGCTACGCTCTACTCTGGTTTACAGTGCAGCATTTAGAAATGTTTTATAAATCATCTTTGTAAATAAAATATTTAATAACTATTATTTAATTATTAGACGTAGATACTAATACTACCTCCATAATAATTATTCCTAATAAAAGTTATTTTACTAAATAAACAACAACATAATGATTTTTATTGTTGATTTAATTCTCACTAAATGTCAACAAATAAAATGACTTTTTCTATTTATGAATTAAGAAAGACACTATAATGGGTGTTCTTATCTAGGTTTCTAGTTTCCTTCGTCACTGTTCCGATAGTCTGGCAATCTCTTTATCAATCTTCAGTGCGTTCAAATTGTATAGAAGAACACCCAGATACGGCACCAGAAATGCATAATTCCAAATTATCCAAGTAATTTCAATAATTGAGTAATCCAAATAATCCGTTCCACTGAATCCAATGCACAAGAAAAAACTCAAATCTTTGTTATCTCGGGAACAGACAATATTCTTCCGTTGTAATGAATAATTCATCTTTGTGAAAACAAGTTGCGTTAACTTTGCACTGATTAAATAATTTTAAAAAATGGTATGCGTTTACCATCTAATTTTTTCCATGCTTTTAGTTTTTGCCGTGCCGCATCGTTTTCATAATCCTTTGTCATCCGGCCACTAAATTAAACTTTATATTAATTTTTCTCGCAATTTCGAAAACGGTTATATATTTATGCTAGCACTAATTCCATCAGCGGAAAAAAAAATCAAGAAGTCCCATTTTAAGGCAGGTCGCGCGATCCAAATGGAAACGAAAAAACGCGTTCGTTGCAAACAAACCCATATAAATTTGCCACAAAGACTACAATATTACACGCGTACATAAAAAAATGCCCACGATAATAAATATTAATAAAATAATACATTATTTACTTTAAATATTACTGAAATTATTGTTGTTTTATATATTAATAAATCTATGACGTATATTTTATATACTCACTCAATTATAAATTAGCGCTAAAAATTACCGTTACAAGTATACTAAATCTTATGTTTATAGCAAAAATACTTATTAACAATATTAATAGAGTAGTAACTAATTTCTATAGAGTACTCATAATAAACTTTCACAATAACCACATATGAACGTTTAGTTGGCTCTATATTTTTAGCGAAGACACTAACTGGAAAAGCTTGTTCCAATTTTTGAGTTGAAGCTTGAAGAATTGTTAATGACGTCCCGTTTCAATTAAAACGCCAGATGTAGTTTATGCACAATCAGGTTATATTTCATTTTAGTTGTGCGTCAATATTTGCATACAGTTTACTCATATTGTTAAATTGGTCAATGAGGCCTACTTCTCCTGTCTTGATCTAAATTGATTGGATTTTTTCTAGGGCCAACTGAAACAACTTGTTTATACTACTCCAATGGAGGATTTAAACAAATATATATATATATATATATATATATATATATATGAACGTGTCTGGCATTCATGTGTAAGATGAAGGAAGTATTGACGTAAGAGGTAGTCACATTCAACTACTTTTAAAACGTTTTTTGATTTCTTTGCTGGCCTTGATTAAATCTAACAATATAAATTAACTTATTTTAATAATTCATTGCTTTGGCTCACTGATGTGTATTAATATCCAGAATTACCCAAAGTTTTTTTTTGCGTAGAAGAGTGGGATTTTTGGTACGTCTTGTACAAAACGTTTTTGGACGCACGTTTAAATTTATTCACAATATTAAATTATCATATAATTTATATAATTACAACAAACATGACATGTGCTTACAAAAATATTGCAAAATCTTGCAAAAATTGCGTTTTTATTAGTTTTTATTGTCCCTATCATATTTTTTTATAATTGTGACTACTAAAATCATTGGCTATTTACTTGGTAGTATTAAATATTAATGCCAGTTCTATACTTTAGACATGATATATGCTTTAAAATTAAAAATAACAGACATAAACATAAATTAATATTATAGATAAACTCTAGTGCGTTCTAAAAGACTCCGGTGTAGAGCTTCTGCCAAAGCAAGAAAAATCTTGATCTTGTCTTAAAATTAAGATCGAAATCAACGAGAGATATTTTTTCAAATTGAGGTTGAGTTCAAGGCCAGATTTCGGCGAGATCAAAATGAGATCTTACATTTTAGAAAAAGATTTTATCGAGATTGAAAATCAAAATCGAGATTGACATGAAGAGAATTTCTACGAGATCAGGACAGATGGATTTTTTAAGATCTCAACAAAATCAAGAGATGAAGAAAATCAAAAAAGCAACATCAACATTTGGAATTTATTTTAAAATGCCTTAATAGCGGAATAACAACCTAAAGACTACAAATTCTTGCTAAATCAAAAAATAATTAAACAAAATCAACACGATACTGAATGCGTCGGTGACTCTACTTCATATATAATAAGTTTATATAATGGATATATAATCTGTGTTAATGATGTGCAAAAAACAAACAAGTAAAATTTGCACCCATCATTTATCGACAGGCTCTAACGTATACTGAAAAACTTCGCACTATAAATATTTCTATATTTAATTTAGATTTTAAGGAATTGCTGAATATGCATGCATGAATAGTATATTATATGATAGAATAGAAAAATTGGGATTAGAAGTAAATTCCTTAAATAGTAAATCAATTAGTAGCGCTAATGGCCAACTAGTAAAGGAAATGGGATCAGTAGATTTTCAACTTATGTAATTGTATTTATAGATCCTATTTACTATCAAGGGCGAAAAGATTCATTCTGGTCATATGCAATTACAAAAACGTGTTTTTGTTAAAGTTAAGAAACAGAATAACAAAGTTAATCGTATATATTTTAGAGTGTCCCTCGAATTATTATATTGGACAATGATTGCACTATAAGCACTAAGGTTTGTAAATTATGTGACGCCTACAAAATTTCTATTAATAAAATAATTAACATTTTTTATTTGCAAATATTATTTTTGTCATTTGGATTGATACTTTCCAAGTTAAGATACAGTTTAGGCAATAAAAACTCAGAGAAACTGTAAATGGTATTGATATTAGATATAGTAGCTATAAATTATGTATAGTTTATTAATTTTTGTTGTTGTTGCATTTTTATAACATGATAGTATGGTAGTATTTGTTTTATATTTGTTGAGTTTTAACCAACTGGCGATCGACCTCAAAATGTTGTCAAGCAAGCCAGTACGATTTTCTGATTACCACACGATCAAACGCTACTTTCCAGCACTTTATTTTGTTATATATGTATATTGATGTGTAATAATATTTTCAAATTTTATTTTTATTATTACAAAACTATTTTATTTTTAGTTTTTAAATAAAAAATGTTTTTCTTTCTTAATATATAGATAATTTAATTGTAATAAATTTTATTTTTATTTTTTCTTATATTTTTAATGTAATAATTAATTTAAAACACAATAAAAAATGTTTGTTTAAAACTGTTTAAAACATGTGTTTTAAAACAGTTTAAAACAAAAAGGTTTAAAAAAGTATTATTGTTTTAAAACAGTCTAAAACATTTGATTTAAACATTTTCTTTTAAACATGCCAATCCTGCTGGCTATACACCTGCGTTTTGATATTTTTTAAGAATAGATAGATTATGATGCGGGCAGTATGATCCGCTAGATGTAAACAAGCCATTAGACATACAAAACCGTTGAGTTTTTGGTATTGCCAAACTATTTTGAAACTGTTTGTCAAAGTACGAAAGGAGCTGAACAGCGTCATTTTAATCTACGCAGACGACCTGCCATATATAACGTTAGCTAAGACTAGTTTTATTCTGCTTAAATGTCCAATTACGTTCTATTTCTGGCGTTCTTTGTGCTTCTTGTGCATTTTAAAATGTATAATATTTTAATATTATATATTATATCAGGATTTGAAAGATCATGGATATAAATCATAATATATAACCGATATTTATACGTATCATATATATATATATATATATATATATATATATATATATATATATATATATATTATTTTGATTGATATTAACAACTACGTTATGTTTACTTTTGGGAACTAAATTTAATATGTCCAAATTTGTCAAAAAATATAGTTTTTCTTTCAAAATTAGCCACTTACAACCTTGACACCATAATGTATTTTTTATTAGATCTTTAGCTGATGTTTCTCGAGATAAAAGATCTTAAGGATTATCTTTTCCCAAAATATGTCTCCAATTCTCCTTTGTACTTAATTCTTGTATTTGAAAAATACGATTCGACACAAACATTTTTAATTGTTTTGTTTCTGTTCAGTGCTTCGCATAACTCAATCCTTGGAATGGTTGTAGTTTTAATGGTGCTATTATGGACTTTGCACATAATATGCATAAGTTTTCTTTTCATTATACAATTTTAAATATACACATGCTCCATATGCATCATTGCTAGGATCTGAAAAGCCATGCATTTCAATGTTGGTATGTTCCATTATTAAAACATTTCTCGCAGTTTGGAATTTTTCTAAACTTCTTATATCTTTTAAGAAATTTGTTCAACTTGTATAAATGGTTTTTGTTACAGACTCGTCTCACTTCAATTGCAGTTGCCATAGTTTCTGCATAATAATTTTTAACTTAATCATAACCGGTTCAATAATTCGCAAAGGATCAAACAACTGAGCAATTTGTGATAGACTGATTTTCTTGGTGATTTTATTTGTAATTAATTTTGGTTTAATGTTAAATTGAAATGAATTTAAATTCCTGTTCCATTGTACCCTCCGGGTTTTTGTTGATTCATTTTTATAAATTTCAATAATATGATCGTCTAATTCTTGCTCTTCTAATGATGAATTATTAGAAGCACGTTTATGTAACTCATATCCACTTAAGTTGAGTAATGTAGTCAGTTCGTCTTTAGCTACCATTAATTCATCAAGTGTATCCGCCCCAGTTAACATGTAGTCGACATAAAAATCATGTAACCCAATCTTTGCACCAATTATAAACCGTAAACTTTCTTGTTTTGCAAATGATCTAAAACATTTAATTACCAAATATGGTGCACATGAGGTACCGTATGTTGCTCTGGTCTATTGTTGCTTTACACATTAACGTTTGTGAGGTAATAGATTGCGTGGATAGACAACATGCGGATATTAGCCATTCTAAATAGATTTTGTAGCCATGAGTGATTTTCTGTAAGTGCGATTTGTCCAATGCACATATCAATCCATAGAATAGCTGAGTTCCAATTAAAATATCGATAAAATCTTTTTCTGAATTTTATAGATTGTGGAATATTTTAAAGTGTTTTCTATTACTAAACATTGCATTCTCAGAAAATAGATTTATTCTTTATCCAAATTTTAATTAACATCGTCCAGTGATAGTACTTGATACATTGTTGATACCAACAATAGGATTGTTCATTTCTTCCATCAACAGACCACGACGTTTGGCACATCTTGCAGTGATAAAGTTTGATTGTGCTCTTGAATCTAGCAGCGCTTTACATGGTTGAAACATTCCCCGATTATCTTTAATTAACACAGTTGCCGTAGTTAATAGTATTTTTTATGGCCGTGCTGTTGTCAATGAATGTTGAACAATAATTTCTTCAGATTCCATTTCTCGATGTAATAATGCATGGTGTTTCTTGTTATATATTTTGCAATTTTCTGATTTACAATTGTCTACTTTATGGTTTGCTCGTAGAAAATCAACGCACTAGTTTTGCTTTTGAACTTCACACATATCGGTCCATAATAGCCATTTTTAGGAATGTTGCACATTGTACTATAAAATAATTCCTTAAACATATTGTACGACTTGCATTTGTTGCTGTCGGAACGTTAACATTTTTTCAATGAATGTTATATGTATTTTTTTCAAATTCTCGGTAGTATTTTTTCTTGCTAATTGAAAAAATTTACTCAATTTGCATTTATTTGTGAGAAATGTTTTAAGTCTTCGTAGCTTAGAGGAAAGTCGGTTCTCATTAGGGTTTCTTCCCATTTGCGTCGTGTTTGAAAATTTAATTTGGAAGTGATATGATATACTACTAGCCTATCCCAAAATGCTCGTAATTGCTTCGTTGATTCATCAACCAGTTGACGAAGTCCGAATTCTTTTGATACTTTTGATACGAAGTTCGAATAGAGCCTTGACATGATTATTCTTTTGTTTTCATAACGTGTTCTCAAGATTTCCCTTGCTGTTGCATAGTTTTCTGAATTCCATTCAGAATGCAATGTTTGTATTTTCCTGTACTGATGTCTCAAAATATTCATAAAATTCAGTCCACTCGTCCAGTTTTTGAGAGAAATTTGGATGGTTGATGGTTCGTAACCGTATTTGTGTTTCTAAGCCCATATTTAAACATCTATATTGATTGAGGTTTATATTTTTACATTTTGGAGTTTGTCAATAATTTCATTGTCTATACTATATACTCTTCTGGCTCTTCGTCAGTTTCCAATTCAAATTAGAACTTAATTTCTTCAAATTCAACTCATAATAATCTTATATCTTGCAAGCAAATATTAATTTCTTCAATCTTGATTTTATCCAGCAGTGTGGAAATGTAAGATGCAAAATGATTTAACTTTGTTTTGGTCTGTGTATATTGTTTTCGTAGCTTATCCATTATTGTAGGATATGTTGGACTAGATATTTTTGATATCCGGTTCAAAGGACCAATGTTTCACTCGGTGAATTTTAATAACAGTTAATCTAGATAAAGACGATAGAATTGAGGCTTGTATAAATGATGCGTGTGGTTGTCTGTACAGAACTGATTTATTAAGTTATATTTCCAACTATATACACAAATATTTACAAATGATGGTGAAATATAATTTAGGAAGGAATAAGTAATCCCTTTTACATATTAACGTAAGAAATTCCCTTCCCATTACTACCAGATGTCTTTCTTGAAATGTAATCGATAGTAATTAGATTTTTGTACTTTACGTTTAGAACAAACCAAATTATTATTTTAAAAAAATAGACGTTATTTTTTTTATTTGCAGCATCGACAGCTATGGTAATTGGCTGCTCGTTTATTTTAAATACTAGTAGCACCCGGTCTAGCCTAGGGACGGGCCACACATAATACTTTAAAATTTAATAAATAAATATGTAACAATAAACTAGTATCACAGACAGATAAAACTTACTTCTAATATCACAGATGACACCAAAATTGTAAATACTCTGATGCTAGAAACTATCCTAATATCACAAAAAACTTAAAAACTAGTAAAAACAGATGGCACCGGAATTGTAAACGCTTAAACCTAATTTAATATCACAGAAAACTAGCCTAATATACACCGAAGCTATAAGGTGCCAGAACCTAAACTAATATCACAAATTAAACATGTATAAAACGTTACAATAGACATTATTAGAAACAATGTTAAAATTATTAGAGCAATTAAAATTTTTAAAATACAAAATACAATTCAATTTAAAAAAAGGTAAATACTTCAGTACATCTTGACAATAATAAAATGATGACGTTGAAAAATATAAAATACGTAAATGTGGTAACAAGCAACACAATAATATATTTGAAATATATAATAAAAATTCAACCAATAGAAAAACGCAATATAAATGTTAAAATGGTAAATGTTTAAAATTAAATTAATAAATTTGAACTATTTTTTAAACACCTTTTCTACCAATAACGTCGCCCCTCTTTTTTAATAAAAGTCGAATTAAACATAATTTTAAAAAAATATTTTAGTGTTGTTGAGCACCAATTTGTCGGGAATTACGTGTGATATCCAAATTCTCGCGTAACTCTCGGTTTGTCTTATATTTGGTCAGTAGCATTCAAACGTTGAATTTTAGTAAAACAATCTCTTTAAGTACAAAATCTTCAGTTTTTTTACACGTCTTGTGCTTATGCATAAATCCTTTGCCAAAGTAGATAAAATATTATTTGCCAATGCAATAACAAAAAACCTCTTTAATTACCAGGTAGTACAAGTAATATAGACAACTCGCCGTATCAATACACAAATGCGCATGTCGTGCTTTTCCTGAACGTTAAAATTCACGAGGTTTGGGCTCTCTGCTATAATTTGGCGCCACTTAATTTAAAGGTAAAGACTCCTGCCATAAGGTGTGTAATTTATTAATTATTTATAATAATAGTTAATTATTATATTATATTGCAAATATAAGCATTGCGATTACTATTAATATGTGACGAAAAAACTTGTGCAAAAACGTCTTCAAAAGACAAAAACAAATAAAATTTAAAAATAGAATAATGAAATTAAAACGTATATACAACTAAATTTTAATTTTTAGTTTTTGAACAATTTCTATTATAATATTAATTTTATTAGCAATTTTGTAAATTTGTAAATTAGTACAGAAAATAAATATTTTAGTAACCCATCAAGAACTCATTAAGACCTCAAATAAAAGTTGAGTTAATAATGCAATTTTGTAAAGAACGTAATTATTTACATTTTAGGCCAGTAAAACAGTTAAAAAGTTGTTTTTTTTTATTGTAGCGTTGACAGCTAAGCTCATTGGCTGCGCTGTTACTTTAAATAAAAATTGCAGATCTAGCCTAGGGACGGACATCCACAACGTTTTAAAACTTAATTAATAAATAACACTAAACTAGTATCACAGATAAAACTTACAATCTAATATCACAAATGATACCGGAATTGTAAGTACTGAGGGGCCAGAACTTAACCTGATATCACAAAAGACTTAATAATTAATATCCCAGAAAACAGCGGAATTCTAAATACTCCGGTGCCACATCTTAACCTAATATTACAAAATACATAAAAATCCCAGATGACACCGGAGCAATGAATACGTTGGTGCCAGAACCTAACTTAATATCACAAATGACACCGCAGTTGTAAAATGCGCTGGTGGCATAACCTAACCAATAATAAATAAAACTTAGAAACTAATGTCACAGATGACACCAAACTTGTAAAAGACCAATGCACCTGCACTAATATCACAAACGAAACAGATATAAAACGATTATAACAAAAATAAAAAATAATGAATGAATTAACACTTTTAACAGTTAAAATTAAACAAGATATATTACAAGATATATATATATATATATATATATATATATATATATATATATATATATATTGTGGTTACCTCTATATTTTTCTCAGGAGTCTTCTGTCTTGCAAGTCACATTATCAAAGAGCCTTACCCGACAATTAATCTTTATCCTGTATAATACTAAGCTTATAAATATCGATTTTATAATTGCAATTATAACTATTATTGTTATGATAATTTATTTATGGTATAAAGTTATAAAGTATCAACTTTTAGTATTTTAGTTTTACTAAAAAGAAAATGATGCTCTTCAATTGCATGTTGATTTTATAACTCGTTTAATTGGTTTAATAGTGGCCACGTGTATGGTCATCAATTCTACGTTTCAAAAATGCACGTGATTGTATTATATATTTCACTGGACAATTAAAACAATTAATCAAATATAAGGTTTTTTTTATAATAAAAGAGCCTTTGAGTTTAAAAAACAATATTTAAACGGATTATTCGGATTTAAAAAGATATTATTGTCATAAAGAATACGTTTGAGTTGCTTTTTGGTATTTTGTTGTAATAATCGACTACCTTTTATACAATTATTGTTATGAGAAACCATTAAGAATAGAATTAATTAATAAAATTTGACTACCTTTTATACAATTATTGTTATGAGAAACCATTCAGAATTAAATTAATGAATAAAATTTAAAAATCATTAGCGACATTTTTTGTTAAAACCGCAAAATATTGATCTAAAAGTGTTTATTGCTTTACTTGAACATTTGATTTTTACTCATTTTTATTATGATTTGTGTACCATATGTACTCACATTTATTCTCCAGTTTAAAACGAATTCTAAATGTTTGCAAGTAAATCTAAAATACATGTTGCTATTATTACTTAATATTGGTATATAATCAATATATGACAATGTTTTAACAAAATCAATAGTAACATATTAAAGTTAAGTTACATTAAAATTGTCATTACTTTCAAATTATCTTTTCATTAATCAACTAATTTTAAATTAATAAATTTTAAATGTAGTAAGTAAAATATTACTTCATATAAATGATGAAAACGTGTCTTCCTGGAAATATTTTAATAATATTTTATTTTACTGCAAAATACAAGTTGAAATAAACTACAACTAAATGTTTTACAGCACTGCATTTTTCATTTGAATGTATTATTAATAAAATTTAATTGGTAGAAATTCATACTTTTCTAGCTTATTGGAATGCGTTTGATTAATTTTAAGGCAGAACTTACCTGTACAACATATGCTTTGAAATGCCATAAAATTTTAATATAAGAGAAGTATTTGATGAAAATGCATTTCAACAAGCTACGGTACAGACAATTAAATATATTTTTATTTATTTATAGTGTTTTAACTTTAAATTATACTGAACACGGTTAAATAAACTAGTTAATATAAAAATATTCCTTGATTGTAACTCAATTGTTGTTGTATATATTTACCTTTTTCAGTTTTCCCACTCTTTGAACCATGCTGCTATGTAAACATTTTATAATGTAGCAACAAACTCTTTATAACATTTAAAATTTTTAATATAAAAAAAATGACAAAAATATTTCAATTTTATGTCAGTTATTAATTTTTATACAGCCTGTTCAGTTTTAACCTCGAACGAAGAGATTTACATGGCGTGTAATTTTTTGCAAATTCTTAGTCGATAAATCAACTTACAGATAAGATTAATAGTATCATTAGAAAAGTAATATGATTCTGCATTGGATGATACTAAATAATATTTTTTTAAGGTACAATTTTTATTTAAAAGTTATTGTTTATTTGCTTCGTAAAAATAACATGCCACAAAAAATAACAGTGCTATGAATAAATTGGAAATATCAAAAACTATTATAAAACAATACCAATAAATAGATTCTATAAAATAAAAACAGAAAATTTACCAAAAACTTATACAATATCAACACAAAATGAATCCATCAAGAAAATAAAACGTATAGCATAAAGATAAAATAAAAACAATATTTCCGAAGGAATAGTTTAATAAATTGTTGGTGTTAGTGAAGTAGAAGGAAAATGTGGACAAGATAGCAATTTAATAAATATATAAAAAAAAACATAAAAAAATGTAACTGCAATAAGACATGCAAATTGCAGATAAAAAATATGGCTAACAATAAATTTGGACAAAAGACAATATATATTTATATATATATATATATATATATATATATATATATATATATATATATA